>OX387927.1:2500-7500 GCA_947578465.1 Thera obeliscata
TAACCTAACCTAACCTAACCTAACCTAACCTAACCTAACCTAACCTAACCTAACCTAACCTAACCTAACCTAACCTAACCTAACCTAACCTAACCTAACCTAACCTAACCTAACCTAACCTAACCTAACCTAACCTAACCTAACCTAACCTAACCTAACCTAACCTAACCTAACCTAACCTAACCTAACCTAACCTAACCTAACCTAACCTAACCTAACCTAACCTAACCTAACCTAACCTAACCTAACCTAACCTAACCTAACCTAACCTAACCTAACCTAACCTAACCTAACCTAACCTAACCTAACCTAACCTAACCTAACCTAACCTAACCTAACCTAACCTAACCTAACCTAACCTAACCTAACCTAACCTAACCTAACCTAACCTAACCTAACCTAACCTAACCTAACCTAACCTAACCTAACCTAACCTAACCTAACCTAACCTAACCTAACCTAACCTAACCTAACCTAACCTAACCTAACCTAACCTAACCTAACCTAACCTAACCTAACCTAACCTAACCTAACCTAACCTAACCTAACCTAACCTAACCTAACCCAGGTATAGAACTATCTTCGATTCTGTTGACAGCTACTTAAGGTGAATATAGCCGTGCGATACACCATTAGAAGCGGCCTGCGAAGCCCTACACATAGGACTAGCACCAGGGTTCACCCGTCATACAGAAACTTAGAAAAAGTGGTATTTCTACTAACTTTGCCACCGTTTTAGCGAGAAAACAGTCGTTTTTTCGCTAAAACTTATCGCCACTGCGCATAGCCCGGCTGGTACATCACTGCCCCACCTCCTGGAACGCATCTGAAACAGAAAAACACTGAAAATTAGAAAAAAATCGCCCGCCCACCCACCCTGTTGTTAGTCACTAAGGTTAGAAAAGTCGCTTTTTGGGGCCCGGGCGACCTTAGAACAGTTATAACTCCGGAACTAGGGCACTCTTTTGGACCCGGTTTTCGGCAACGGACTCGTTACCGGACCAGCTATCTTCTAGCAATCTTTGACAGGCTGTATTAACAGCCAATTTCATTTTGACTTTTTAAAATCTATCTTTTTGATAAATTAACAAATTTTGGTAATTACCTCTGCACCTACCTTCTGTAGGTTGCTGACACTTGTTGACCGAAGACATCCGGACACCTGGAACAAAAATAACAATTAGAATAGGAAAGGTTTTCTCGTTTTATTGAGATAACTTTTATTTTAGTTTTAAATTTTTACAACTTTTACAAACCTTTATTAGTTAAGTAAGTAGTGCTTTTGACATAGGTTTTGATAAAAATTTGACTGCATACCTCCCCCCTCTGACCTTGTAATGTTTGGCCTGCGAACGCCAGCGAAGAAAATGAACGTGACGGTGGACATAGAGACCACATCACCGGCTGACACGCAGGATGCCGGAGGAAACGGCAGTTACGGGATACGAACGCCCGTCAAAAAGCCCACCGTCAATCTAATTGACTTAGTTTCCCTGGCATCCCCACCCCGAATTGGACAGGCAGGGCCCTCCAGACAGGGGGACGAATTGGCGCAGACGTCAAATGTTAGGCGAAGTGTGGGGGAATGGGAGTTAGTAAAGAAAAAGAGGACAAACCCTCAGCAGTTGAAAACTCCCACCCCACCGCGAAAAACTGCCGCAAAACCCGCTCCCAGGCCGATACCGTCCTCGCAGGAAGGCAGACTGATGGGGCGTAGACCACCGGTAGAGGCCACGGAAAGTCCGCCGATACTAGAAAAGTTTCCGAACAAAACCGCGGAGGCAAAGGCCTGCTTCACCAAGGTTATCACCAACCTCGACAACTCGAGGAACCTAAAGACCGACATAAAGACAAACCCTAAAGACCGACATAAAGACAAACGTCACACAAGCGGCAAAACGGCTCTTCGAGCTGGTCAAGGAAGCTGAAGCCAGGAAGGCCAGTGACAGGACATCAACAGAGCAACAAGCTGGCTTCAGAGAAAAGGAAACTGATCTGGGACACCAAGAAAATACTGGTCAGAATGCAGAAATTGACCTGAAACGTCAATTAGAGGAACACAGCAAGCTGTTAAAAGAGAACAGCGAAAGAATGGAAATCCTGAGAGAGGCACTAGAAAAGCAAACATATGCTAGTGTGGCAGCAGCAGCACTGCCAAGGAGGCCAGAACAGACCGCTCTGCATTCCATCGTGGTCACGGCCACTGATGAAACAAAGACTGGGGAGGAAGTGTTTGACAGGATTAGGAAGGTTGTAAATGCCAAAGAGAGTGGTATAGCTGTAGAAAAGATAAGAAAAGCAAAGGACCGGAAGGTAATAGTGGGATGCAGGACTGAAGAGGAACGGCAGAAGTTGCAAGAAAGGCTAAAGGGAGCCAAGGAACTAAATGTGGTGGAGATGAAAAACAAGGACCCGCTGGTGATCCTCAAAGACGTCCTCAAATACAACACCGATGAGGACGTCATCGATGCTCTGAGCAAGCGGATCCCCAGAGAACTTACGGGCCAGAAGCTGGAAATAGCCTTCAAGAAGCTGACGAGAAATCCTCACACACACCACATCGTTCTGAGGGCGTCCCCAAAAATTTGGCAGCACTTGGTCAGTGCAGGATCCGTCCAGATTGACCTCCAGCGTGTGCGAGTGGCAGACCAATCGCCACTCGTACAGTGCTCTCTCTGCCTAGGCTACGGCCACGGTAGACGGTTCTGCAAAGAGACGGTCGAGAAGTGCTGCCATTGCGGGGGGCCCCACCTAAAATCTGAGTGCGAAAACTGGCTCGCCGATGCCCCTCCTTCTTGTTCAAACTGCTCACACGCCAAACTGGATAGGGTAGAGCACAACGCTTTCAGTGGAGAATGTCCGATCCGAAGAAAGTGGGAGGCTCTGGCCCGGTCCACTATAGCTTATTGCTAAGGTGGCCCCAGGCGCAAACAACACCCAGGCAGAAGCAAGGGCATACTTCGTAGCACAAGCAAATCTGCAAAGAAAAGCTTTAGCAACTGATGAGATTATGCTTGAAGCAGACAAAAAGAAGATGGCCTTTGCACTCCTCCAGGAGCCGTACGTCGGAAATATAGGCAGGACAAAAAGCTACGGGAGCACCAGGATTTTCCAGAGCATAACCCAAGGGGATGGCGTTGTTAAAGCGGCAGTCGCCGTCTTTGACGGTGAAATAGATGCAATTCTCGTTCCGGAGTTCACTACAAACAACATCGTTGTAGTAAAACTTCGGACAAGTGCCTGGGAGATCGTGGTGGTCTCGTTTTACTTTGAGCCAACGGAGCCGATAGAACCATACCTGGAACAGCTACAAAAACTCAAAAAGTACGTTGGAAAAGGAAAGATCCTAATAGGTGGTGACGGTAACGCAAAAAACTCCTGGTGGGGAAGCCTGAAGATCGATGATAGGGGTGAAGACATGGCAGGGACCCTCGAAGAAATGGAACTTCAGGTGCTAAATGAAGGCAATACTCCAACTTTTGACACGATAAGGGGCAACAAATCATACTCCAGTTTCATAGACGTAACGGCCTGCTCAACCGAGTTGCTAAACCTGATTGAAGACTGGAAGGTAGAAACAGGTTTAACGAGCTCCGATCACAATGTGCTGACCTTTAAAATAAGGTTGACGAAAGCAACGGGTATAAACATCAAAAGAACTACCAGAATATACAACAGTAAAAAAGCAAATTGGCAACAGTTTCATGAGAAACTGTCCCAATTACTAGAAGAACATCAACTTAACAAAAGAGAAATAGAAAACATAAGAGACAAATCTGAATTAGAACAAATAGTTGAACATTACACACAGGTATTGATAGAATCATGCAACAATAGTATCCCTAAAAAGAAAACAAATAGCACACTTACCTTACCATGGTGGTCGGAGAAACTCACTGAACTGAAGAAGAAGGTCACCACGATGAAACGTCGAATCCGCTGCGCTGCACCAATCCGTAGATCGAAGGTAGTCAACGAATATCTGAAAGAAAAGGAAAATTATGAGTATGAAGCCAAAAAAGCAAAAATCGAAAGTTGGAAGGACTTCTGCAGCAAACAGGATAGAGAGGGAGTATGGGAAGGAATCTATAGGGTTATAGGCAGGACAACGAAACGACAAGAGGATTTGCCTTTAGTAAAGGAGGGGAAAGTACTCGATAGCAAGGAATCAGTGAAACTGCTAGCAGAAACATTTTACCCGGAGGACCTTGAGAGGGATGACAACTTAGGCCACATAAAAATAAGAAAAGCTGCTGAACAAATAAACGAGTGGGCCCATGATGAGAACCATGACCCACCGTTTACCAATGAAGAACTGAAGTCCGCAGCGAAAAGTTTTAACCCGAAGAAGGCCCCGGGTATCGATGGTTTAACAGCCGACATCTGCGACCACGCGATATTCCACGACCCAGAGCTATTTCTCGCCCTCTGCAACAAATGTCTCATCCTAAATCACTTCCCAAAAATATGGAAAGAAGCCACGGTGGTAGTCTTAAGGAAGCCAGGAAAGGAAGACTACACGAACCCGAAGTCGTACCGGCCCATAGGACTACTACCAGTCATAGGCAAGATATTCGAGAAGATGGTTGTTGGACGGTTGAAATGGCACCTGCTTCCAAGAATGAGCACCCTCCAGTATGGGTTCATGCCGCAAAAGAGTACCGAGGACTCCCTCTATGACCTAATGCAACACATCCGCAGTAAGCTAGAGCAAAGAAAGCTTGTTGTCATTATATCATTGGACATAGAGGGAGCCTTCGACAGTGCGTGGTGGCCAGCCATTAGGGTAAGGCTAGCAGAAGCAGGTTGCCCCGTCAACTTGAGAAGGGTGGTAGACAGTTACCTACAGGATAGGAGGGTGAGAGTACGCTACGCAGGAAACGAGTACTTAAAACCGACCAATAAGGGATGCGTTCAAGGGTCCATTGGGGGGCCACTTCTTTGGAACCTTCTTCTGGATCCCCTCCTTAAAGGCCTTGAAGTACGGGGTGACTATAGTC
>OX387927.1:612500-780199 GCA_947578465.1 Thera obeliscata
GCAACACCCTTACAGGGTAAATTTTATTGATTCAAAAACTAGTTTTAAGATCTGACACTGTTAAATTTGCTTACATAATTAGGCCAATAAATATACTGAATACTGTATACTGTCTCTGGCTCTAGTTTTGAGTGTGTTGAGTGTTGACTAAATACCTAAATCCTACGTCGAAACGTCACACATACAGTATAATACACTGGTGGAGCACTCACACAGACTCAAAAGCAGAGCCAGAGACAGAGCTAGACAGAGCTTGTGGTAGGATACTGATGTAGGTTAGAATGAGATCACTCCTTGAGCCACATCAGTTAGACATTAATCTGTACGTAATGCGAGGCTTCGGTAATGAAACGAGATGGCTCCCCGTTACATTTGATCATGAGCCGTCGACTGTCGCTTAAATCTAGCTAGCAACGTTAAATGTGCTCCATGTATGTGATTGGCTTAATTTGGAGCTAGATAGTGCTGTGTGGAGTCATCACCATTATCATCAGCCTGAATAAGTCCACTGCTGAACATAGACCAGGTAAACACGTTTTCAGGAAAAACGATTCTGAGCCCTTTCTATCCGGCAATCTTAACAATGTTGTCGGTCCATCTGGTGGATGGATGCCCAATGTTTCGTCTTAAATATGGTGGCATAAGTCTCTCTTTGGAGTTTTGGAACTAGAAACGATTGGGCATGTTGCTGTTGCGAGAAAAAAACTTTGTCCTAACCAAAAATAGGAACTACGTAGCTACTGGCCTCTCAGCTCAGTTGGTAGTACCTCTGCCTTCTGCGCTGTCGGTCGTGGGTTCGATCCCCACCGGGAATAAATATTTGTCTGGCGAACGCATATGTTTGTTCTCTGTCTGATTGTTATAATGTATTCAAAAGAATGTATTTACTAAAAAAATAAGTATTATATCAACTGTCTGGTTCCCATAGTACAGGCTCTGCGTAATTTAGGGCTAGATAGTGTTGTGTGGGTTGTCTCACCATATTTATTACTTATTTACTAGCAGCAAACTTCAAAGGGACAACAAGGTTCTGTGTTACTCATTATTTTGTAAATTAGTTTGTTTGTAGCTAAAGTAAAAGCAACCGACATAATAAAATAATAAAGTAATGTTTATTGACTTAATAAATAGGTTTCACAAATCTTTTTTGAACCCATAGTCTCCCGAACTAGTTAAAAAACTGTGTTTCAGGAGCCAGTGGCTTCTCCTATGTAATAGGTTCACAAGTAATTATGCGTGCACAAAAGGATACAACACATGCAATCAACAAAAAAAAATGAATGTACTTAGAAGTACCTACATCAAAATTCAACAACAATGAAAAAAAAGATATAACCCAAACAATTATGTAGGTACTTATCCAAGAAGATTTAGAAAATAAAGGTAAAGTAAGTTAAAAAAACACACTTGTGATTGCAAAGCCAAATTTTTATATAAGAATAGCGTTCTGCGCAGCTTAGTCACGTGGTTCGTCATTTTTATTACGTTAATAAAAAAGTAAAAATCGATGTTTTATTATGTTCTAACTGATAACCAAATTGATTATTTTCACTAATAGGTCTGGGAATTCGATCCCTTGATCTTCTTACCGCAATTAATTCGCAAACAAGAAATAGGATTCAATTCCCTGGCGTCTCTTTGCTTCGTTATATTCCATCGATTATACTTTCATGAAGAAATATTACTATTATGGAAGAAACAGAACTTCGTATGTAATTAATCATTAATAACTTTGTATTATAATACTGGATTTGCTGTATAATTATTGTTTACCAAACAACCTATAAGAATATAATATCGGTCTTCTACCGTTTACATTTCGGGGAGTGCGCACAAGAACTGCACGACCTTATACCCCCTTCACCCTTTTACCTCCGGACATCTAGGCGCACGGACAAGTGCCACTCTTTCATGGTAGATATTCCACATTCTCGTACAAAGCGCTTTGACTCCACTTTTATAGTACGAACTGCCAAGGAGTGGAACTCTCTTCCGCCGTCAGTATTTCCGGAAAGTTACAATTTGGGAATTTTTAAGACAAGAGTGAACAGGTGGATTATGGCTAAGCATGCTCCATCTTAGGCTGCATCCTCACTTTCCATCAGGTGTGATGGCAGCCAAATGCTTAGCTATCTATATTAAAAAAAAAAAAAAAAAACCTTGGTATATTTTGTACAAAAGAAGGTTGTATATTATCATCATCACCTGCCACACTAAGTGGGGTCGGCACAAGAGATCTTATTCTTCCACTCACCTCTATCATTCGTCATCTCAGTGCTCACATCTTTCTTGCTCATTTCATCATTGACACAGTCCATCCAAAAATCATCAAATAAAATCATTAAAAAAAAAAAAAAAAAAAAAAAATGTATTCAAGTATTATATTAGCTATCTGGTCCCCAAATTACAAGCTCTGCTTAGTTTGGGGCTGGGTAGTGTTGTGTGAATTGTCCAGAATATTTATTTTATTTATTTATAAAGCACCTCCCTTTCACTTTTTAGTACAAACTGCCAAGAAATGAAACTCTTTACCGTCGTCAATATTTCCGGAGCATTATAACCTTGGAATTTGTAAGTCAAGAGTGGACAAGTAGATAACTAGGCGTGCTCCACCTTAGGCTCCATTTACACTTTCCATCAGGTGTGTTGGCAGCTGAGCGTTTAGCTATCAACAATATAATTATGTATATAGATCGAAAATAAAAAACCAAATGACTGTTACTAAAAAATAATAAAAAAAAACATAGGGGAGACCTGTACAAAACCGTATACCTGGGTAAAACCGTATAGCGTAGGTATTTTCGCTACTATTTCAAAATTCGCGCGCACAAACCGCTCAGTGGCGCCGAACAATCAGTACTGTTTGTCAACAAACACTTGTCGCTGCAGGCTCGCGCAATTTTGCATTACTTTATTTTATTGTTTTTCGGTAGTCCTGATCTTATTTTCGTGAATATAGAAGCAATGATTGTGAAGTGTACATACGCTACAGGTAAGTCACTAATCAAGTATGTTGTAGGTGATGTATTTGCTCTTAAATGCAATGTTTGGTACCGGCAAGTTTGCATTGACTATGTGTGAGTGATTGATGTTATTGTTTTACACTAGTCTTGGGGCACAACCGTATGGGGTAAAACCGGCTATGCAATGTATGGGCCGGCTGGGTGCAATGTATGGGCTGTCAAGGCTGGGCCCATGAAGGCTGCACCGGCTATCATACAGAGGAGTTGGATGATTTCTTTTGCACAAGATGCCTTGTCTCACGGTGATTGCCGGGGCAATATCGTACATAGTATACGGTTTTACCCATGGGTCGGGGCAAAACCGGAATAAGTAGAGATTTGCCTTTTTATTGTAATTGTTGTCAAATTTTAAAATTTTGTGAAATATGTTGATTGTAGTGTGTACCTAATGAGTCTGACGAAATAAATATGTTGATTTAATATATTTGTGTTCAGAAATGGATTAACTACATGCCTGGATCCTTAGCTATACGGCCTTGCCCCGGTCTCCCCTACATACAGCCGAACATAGAATCTCCTCTTTTTTGGAAGTCGGTTAATAAAGAAGAACTGGAATCCCATCGGTTATTCTCTAGCTAGAGTACTAACCATCGTTCAAGAAGAAGAGGTAAACAATTCTAAATCAACACCACCAGCAACACAGATTGAGGTCTCACGCTTGCTTTCCAATTTCCTCATAAAACGCTCAAAGCTGAAAATCGCTGCATCGATACCAAGAACCGTATTTCGATAAATAAATATGATTTGATTCCCGAAGCTCTGCCACATAATACATAACAACACACCAAATGAAAACATTCACTTGGACATCATCATCATCATGATCATCAGCCTTAAGTCCACTGCTGGGCATAGGCCTCCCCTACACATAAGAACGATTCTGAGATCTTTCCATCCACCGACTTCCCGCGATCTTAAAAATGTCGTCGGTCCATCTGGTGGATGGGCGCCCTACTTTATTTTGACATCATTTGAGAAAATGATCAGTCAGCCAAATCATTTTGATTTTAAAATTAATTACTTAGTTGGTTATGGATGAATTAAAAAAAACATTAACCAGAAAGCTTATGCTTGCAATATATTTAAAGCAACTCATGATTTATTCATATTGCAATAATGCAAATTATGTATAACCCGGTTTCAAAAAATATTTTTGCTTTGGTTAAAATATTGAATCTACAGCGATTGCGATAAAGATCATTTTACAGTGAACGATAATTTAGAGTGACTGGGCAAGACGAGGCGCTTCAGGGGCTGCATGCAATATAACAGGTATTTTATCTCGTTTCAATTTCCTCATGTTCTAGAATCTAGACGGCACAGGCGGTGGAAAGGCAACTGGTTTAGGAACATAATTATTAACAAAAAATCGGTTGTCTGTAAAGTCGGTTCACTGACGATAATTGAACGTGACAACGTCATACAGCTGTCCACGCGGACGCATCGCTCACTCAAGTAGGAGAGAGACAGATGTCGAACGCTGCCGAACGCGGAGGCCGTGCGTGCCTCTTTGCTCGTTCCGCGCTCTCGCTTGCACTTCAAGCCTTAAATGGAATGCCTCAGAGCGAGGTAACGCCGCATGAGTCATGTTTTTTCGTGCGTGCAGCCGGCTCCATCGAATTATAAGACGTTGTCACGTCAAAAAATATTTTGTGTTTTCACTGTACGGTAGTGCCTCTACAAAGACGAGCCAAGCGAAACGCAAGAGCACTACTTACAACTTCTCAAATCGTTTCGTGGCCTATTTTATTTTTGTTTCTTTATTTCTATACCTATTCTGCAGTAGGTATTTCGATTTCAAGTTCTATGTTATTCTGCGTTTTGGTTTTTTTATTTAAATAGTCAGATGTAGATCCTTAGAGAACCAACAAACCCGTGTTCTTATTACTATAGGCCGTCGTACATATAATTTTTCAATTCAATTTTCAATGTCAATTTAATTTTTATTTCCATCGGCTGCGAGAATCTTAAGTTTCATTTGTGGTATCAAAACGAGCATTATAAAGTAAACCAGCCGTTATTATTTCAGCTGCATTTTGTAGTGCTTGCAAATAGGGATGTCTTGATATATTGCAGGCTAATATTTCGCCGAAACGAAGTGAGGATCGCAGTGGACGGTTCATAAATGGAACAATAAAAATGTCAGTCTATTCTATTCGTGCACCGCTAGATCTACCATGAGCTCTGTCTGGCTCTGTCTCTGGTTCTGGTTTTGAGTCTATGTGAGTGCTCACCAGTGCATTATACTGTGTGTGTGACGTTTTGACGTAGGATTTATTTAGTCAACACTCACACAGACTCAAAAGCAGAACCAGAGACAGAGCCAGACAGAGTTCATGGTAGGCCTACAGCACCATATAACAACCTTTTCATGAAAATAGAAATGAGTTCAATACACGAGGACACTTATAAGCTCAGCTCAGTTTAGTTTGATGTTAAAATGGACTGTGTGAAATATCCTCTAGTATTTATTGAGTCTTTATAAATAGACTATGTGTTACTTGCAAGTTTATCTTGCGAACTTTGTTTAGGAGATAAAACAAATAATTGCGGGATGAAAGTCATGTGACTAGGAGAGTAATGAGTATGAATGTGGATGGATATGTGAGCAGAGGTAGACCAAGGAAAACATGGATAATTTGTATGAAAGATGACATGATGGGAGAGGAGTGAATTCAGAGATGACGGCTGACAGAGGGGAATGGAGGAAGAAGACATGTTTTGCCGACACCCCACACAAAGTGGGATAAGGAAGAAGAAGAAGAAGAAGATTTATTAAGTCATTAATGATTTGACTATGTGTTACTTGCAAGTTTATCTTGCGAGCTTTGTTTTGCGAGATACAATTTCTGAGAAGTTTGCCAATATTGAAATAACTTTGAGCTCACTTTTGGACCTCTTTAGATGCAGTAAGTAAGTAATGCAATGCAAGTAAGTAATGCAAAAAGCACACAAGTAAGTTAAAAAAACTTGTGCAACCGTCTTCATGGCCAAATTGCTCATCCAATTTTCATGAATTTTGTATGAGAGGAATCTGGAAGATATTTTGTTTAAATCGGTTCATAATTAATGATGAAGTTACGCGATAAACATAAAAAAAATACAGACAAATTGAAAACCTTCTTTTTTATTTGAAGTCGGTTAAAAATGATGTTTTGATGTATATCCAGTAGGGGAGATAACTGATGTGTAGAAATTAGACCACTACAACGGTAAGCGCGGGTAGTTAGTGGCAGCTCACTTTCAAGTTGTGAGTGAAAACTTCCCTGTACTGTACAAGTCTCCAAGTGACTAGGCCCTATGCTATGGTGATTTGAGGCTTAAAAACATGAAAAACTTATTGGAAAGAAAAGAAAGAAAGAAAGAAAATCGTTTATTTAACAAACTGTACACGACATGAAATAAAACAATCAAAAAGTCAAAAATACAGTGTTTACTAACACAATACGCAGTGTTCTGGTATGGGTGTGTTATTTTACGTACTGATTTATGTTTATTGATTTCTTTGTTTTATCTGATTCAACCACTATTTTGTAATTACCAAAAAAAAAAAATGCCGATATTGGCTGCTGATACTGAACACATCCACGAAAAAAAAATTTTTTTGAGACTAAAAAAAATATATTTTGAAATAACCACAATTTTTTGACAAATATTGAGAAATGATTCAACAAGCAAAAATCATTTCATTCATAAACGCTAAATACCAAGCGGAACCGAACAGCGTAATTTTTTTTCTCTCTAGTACTACGTAACTAATATGTCCATAATTTTATGGAGGATTTCTGAAAATTTTAATATTTAATAACTTTGTCATTTTATCGAAACTAAAATTTCTGATTGCACATTCATAATGTTCTACCCCTACTACACTACCTTTTTTTTTTGGTAGTTACATAATAGTGGTGTATAAGTCTGCAAGGAATACCCTCGACTACCATTTCAAGACAGATCGGGAAAATTGGGACGTGGTTGCGCCCTGCAATGCAGGTATCTCAAGTTTTGATAAGATTCGCAACGTCTGCAGTGGCGGAGCCCACCTGCAAATATAAATGCACGTCAGCTCCAACTAGGAATCTAAATTTCTATGGTTGGAGGCAAAAACATATTTTTTCCTTCTTTCTGGGAAGTATTCCACTGAGAGTGGTTCCGTGCGGTGGAGTTTTATTGATGTTAAAACCAATTTCATTATAAAATTGGCTTTTTGGCCATTGACTAAAGGCCTGCGCACGTCTAGGTGATGGCAATGGCGGTCAGTTGAAACGCTGTCAAATATGACAGTGATATTTAACAGCGTTTTAGCTGATCGCCATCGCCTAGATGTGAACAGGCCTTAAAACGTCCTATAAAATAAAATAAGTAAATCTAAGCCGATAAACTTCGGGCACTAACACAAATAATAAATAGCTAAAAGGAGTGCCATAGCATTTGACTATGCAAGAGAACAATAAAAGAAAAAATCGGTTGACTGTAAAAACGGTTTACTGACGATAGTTGATCGTGAAAACGTCATACAGCTGTCCACGCGGACGCATCGCTCACTCAAGTAGGAGAGAGACGCTGCCGAACGCGGAGGCCGTGCGTGTCTCTTTGTCACTCGTTCCGCGCTCTCGCTTGCACTTTAAGCCTTAAATGGAACGCCTCAGAGCGAGGTAAAGCCGCATGACGTCATGTTTTTTCGTGCGTGCAGCCGGCTCCATCGAGTTATAAGACGTTGCCACGTCAAAAATAAGAAGGTATGGATGAATAACATTTAATTGGTAAGAGTCTAATTGTAAATGGTTTTTGCCTAAGGTAACTTATAATACATATATAATCGGATTTCGTTTCCCTATGGCACGTGCCTCGGCAATAATGAGGGCTGAGGATGATAGGTACCGCGCCGACGGTAAATATCACGGCGTCGTTTGTCACCGTCGTGCGTCACTCACTCGAGTTAGACAAACGACTATCATTATGTTTTTGGTAAAGATACCTATCGGTTAGATTATATTAATATTCTAAAAGGTGGTAATCATTTTGAGCTTCGTTTTGTCATTTTTGTCTCAAGTTTTAGTTGAATTTTTCGTCACATCTTTGTTTTTAGAGGTTCATTTTAAAAGAAATTGTGATAAAGAAAGCTCTTCCGGACGTTGAAGCAAAAATTCAGCCTAAAAAAATGCATTATTAGAACAAGTCTATCTAGAACGTGCACTATGTAGGCAGCCGTGACTTTCGAATGAAAGCAAAGTAATGCGAGAATCACTGCTCGACTAGCGCTGATCACAACGCTTTCAAAGCTTTTTTTATAATGTCCCAATAGTTAAGAGCCGAGCGGGATTTGCTTTCAAAGCTGCCTATAGTGGAGATCAGTTCTGTACAATATTTTTGTAGGTGCTTGTTCATACAGACGCATCTTGTTTTTGGAGTCAGTGTTCTCCTCTTCCATCCTCTTCTTTCAGCCGTCATCTCTGTATTCACTTCTTTCTTAGCCATGTCATCTTTGACACCTCGTGCATGCCACTGCGGAAGAACATTAATCACGCAGTAGGGCTACCACAAGCTCTGTATGGCTGTCTCTGGCTCTGGTTTTAAGTTTGTGTGAGTGTTGACTAAATAAATCCTACGTCGAAACGTCACACACACAGTATAATGCCCTGGTGAGCACTCATACAGACTCAAAACCAGAGCCAGAGACAGAGCCAGTCAGAGCTTGTGGTAGGCCTACAGTTTGGACCTCGTTATAAGAAATGGATAAAATCAAATCATAGCGTAAAAGATCTGCGTCCCTGATGCGACGTGTGCGCGATAGCTCCTACAGCTACCTTCACCTCATTGCCGAGAGGCTGGACACCGAATGTCTCTTTATGGAGTACTGGACATGAGCGCATGTTCTATTCTCTTGGCCAGTATGTACTGAGGGCTATAGCTATATGTTTTATTTTATTTTGCATTTAGTTTTAACGTGTGTGTGTTTTTTCTTATGTACCTACTATGGTCTTTGTAATGTAATATATAGATAGATAGATATAAAATTCTTTATTGTACACCTTACAAACTAACAAAAGAGAATTTAACACATAAATACTATTATCTAAATGTAATATTTATAAGGTCTGAAATAAGAATATTGAATTGAATACATACTTTTATTTAAAACATAAACTTAAGAAAAAATAACAATACCAACGTAAATAAATAAATTCAAATTACCTACACTAATCTAACAAACCGCTACCAGACGGCAACGTTCCCAAAATGCAATTGAAATTGAATTGAATAGAGGTATTTGACTTTGACTTAATTGAAAATTCACTGTACGGACAATCATTTACGTTTTCCCATTATAGGCTTGGCTACATTTCCGTGTTAAGTCATGCATACGCAACGTGATTTCATTAGCAAATAACACACGAGCTACAGCTGTTTGTATTGTGAAATACTGGATACGCGTTATTTAATTGGAGCAAGGCAGCGGTCGTATAATTGAGCGTAGCGATAGGCGCGTTGAGGCAACCGACCGATCGCTTATTAGATAACATGAAATAATAATTAATTTAGTTTGTTTATCGTCATGCAGCAAAATGTTGAAATAATTTATTTTACGATGATTTTTCAAAATAACCAAATATACTTAGTACATTTTTGTAGAACGTGGTGATTACTCGACTGTTACAAATCAATGCCAATGTTTTTAAGCACTTTAGTATCTATTTTAAACGGTTTCTTTGCTTCATCTGTCAAGAGTTGTCTAACCAATTTCTTATTTAAATTGCTTCTACTGGTGCTGTGAGAGCACAACTGGTTAAACCTGGAAGGGTGTAGTTTCAATAATGTCCAGAACTTCAATCCAACTCGTCCTTTTTGTGAGCAGCCAGTCTGTCCACTAGTGTGAACGTGCTACGGCGTAGCACTCGTAGCAGCTACGCGAGTGCTACGCCGAGCTATGCGAGATCGAGAGAATTTTCACAACCAATCAGGTTGATCAGATAATCATATTACAGTGTGAATTTCATTCGTCGAAATAGCTTTGGCAAATGGAGTCCAGGTACGTAAATATTAGTGTTTAGGTAACACCTTTACTGAGGAATTCCAATATCGAAATATACTCAAGTGGATCTTGTCAGGTCTCCGACATCGTTCTTAGAATTGTCAAGTTGAAGTGGTACTGGTATAGTTCATAGAACTGATAACCCCTGGGGAATACTACCAGGGCCGCCACATAGCCAGCAACTTCATGTTCTTGTCGTGCTATCGGCTCTTTTCAGGATTTCAAAAGCCTTTCAAAGAGAATTCATGCATTTGACACTTTGCGCATGTTTCTGTACTATTTGTTAAAATAACCAATTAAAATAAATGACTTTTGGTTTGACGCACTTGACACAGTTTTTCAAACTTATAAAGTTCTACATTGGTTCTACAACATGCCAATTTCTTCACGATGTTTTCAGCGAGGAAGTAAGGACCACACTGAGGATTCAATATAAAAGCAAGAGCTACCAATAACAATTCCAATAAAATAAAGAGAGAGGGAGAAACGTAATAACAGATTCAATTTAGTCAGCGTCGGACGAGAGATAATAACGAAGTTTTTATAAAAACTGGCTAAGAGTGAGTCGGTCTTGTCTGCAAAAATTCCGACTTAAAAATATTTTTTTATATAAAATAATTAAATATTTTGTAATATGCTAGTTCAAATTAAAAGTTTACTCAAAGTTTTGATTGATAAAAACAACAGTTTTAACAGTTAGATCGAAAGTTAATTTAGTTTGAGCGAACTTTGGTTGCTTACATAATATCATTGAGAACAAAAATGTTGAAACATCTGTTTATTGTTTGTTTTTCTAGGCTTGGTCTCGTTTAACTTGCTTTAATATTATTCAAAGTGATCTTTGTAATTCAGTTGAACAATTGTCTCTAAAAACGACATCGTTTGTCTTAACGACATATTGAGTGGTTTTGTCTGCATAAAAACACTGCAAAGCCTTACGAAGCACGTGCCCTATGTCACGTCCTAAAATATAATCAAAAGATACCGATAAAAAACCTGATAATCTTTTTCGAAGACCTTCCGGATGGTCAAAAATACGATCAGATCCTTCCGGACTTGTATCGAGATAAACTCATTTGAACTCGATTACATTATGGCCGGAACGAGCGAAGTTTGTATGAGAGGAAAATGTTGAGAAAATCACGTCAAGGCCAAAAAGGCTCTTATTACTTCAAAGTAATGATACCCGGAACTAGGAAATCCAAGAGAAAATTTACTGAGAGCCGGAAAGAAAGTTTTCCGGTTCTCCCAGGCACTGTAGACATTATTTTAGATGTGATAAAATTAATGCACTTTTAAATGAAGATATTTCAAGATTCAGCAGAAGAACAAGTTTAACTGCAAAAAAATCGGTTGTCTGTAAAGTCGGTTTACTGACGATAGTTGCACGTGACAACGTCATACAGCTGTGTAAGTAGAAGATAGACAGATGTCGAGCGCTGCCGAACGCGGAGGCCAATAATTGTGCCTCTTTGTCGCTCGTTCCGCGCTCTCGCTTGCACTTCAAGCCTTAAATTGAATGCCTCAGAGCGAGGTAACGCCGCATGAATCATGTTTTTTCATGCGTGCAGCCGGCTCCATCGAATTATAAGACTTTATCACGTCAAAAAAACTATCTTCCTTGTGGTTCGAATAATTAAGGACCTTTTCGATAATGATTTCGATGTCCACAATATGTCCTACTATTAAAAGCCTAAGCTCAATATATTTTTGACTCAATATATTTATTGACAAAAATGACACTGCGGAACCTTGAAAGCCATTAAAGCGAGTAGCCCCACAGTTGAAACGTAACGGCTTCAAATGGCACTCGCTACAGTTTCGCAACCTGATTTATTATAATAAACTTAGCAAAGTGTATATATATTATGTTGAGGCCTGTGTACACAACACCGCAGGAGTAGGGGTTAGTCAGTGAACAGTCCTTCAAAATTCATTTTTCGGTCAATGTTATCGTGTATATCCGTCATTTTTTTCAATTTTTTTTTTAAACTATTATGCACAATCCACACAATACTATCTAGCCCCAAACTAAGCAGAGCTTGTGTGATGGGAACCAGATTGCTGATACAATACTAATATACGTTATTTTTAGAGACAGACAGAGAACAAACATTAAAGTTCATCACACAAATATTTGCTCTCGGTGGGGATCGAACCCACGACCTACGGTTCAGAAGGCAGGGCTGCTACCAATTGAGCCGTGTGCCCATCAGCCGTGCGCCCGTCATCCACTCAAAGTTGAAAGGAATAATGCTAGAACTGCGTTTGTCATACTGCTGGATTTTATGTCCTGTTGTCTAAAGCTTGGATAGGTGTGGGAAAAAATAGTTTAGCTGACGCCATCCTTTACAATAAAACTCTCACGGCCATAAGCACACTTGTTTCTTTAGTTCTTTAGTTAGTACCACGTTATAGAGCTGCTTTTTGCTTGATATGGTTTAGTTGACTCGTAAAGACAACGTTATCGTAAAAATATTGCAGATCTGATGGAGATAGCTCTTAGCAAGAAGTCTGCAAAAATATTTTATTACAGATCATAATTTTGCGAGCTTTGTTTTAAAAAAAACAAACACAGTAAGCCCGTAAAACAGTACTCACAGTAAGATTCCAGAAAAAAAAAGTCTTCAGCATTAAAAATAACCTTAAAAATATACTTTTACAAGAAAATTATTACACATTAAACGAGTTCTTTAACAACAAAAGAAAATAATAACGTTAATTGAAAATAACCTTTCTATCATGTCATACTAACCTGCTTACAATCTGCGTGATTATAATCATATCGTTCCGCTTCTACTGAATTGCAACACCCTTACAGGAATAATTATGTATTGATTCAAAAACTAGTTCTAAGATCTGAACACTGTTAAATTAACATGCATAATAAATACTGAACCCTGGGAGGTCGACAACTCAACACTGCTCATAGGAT
The DNA here is from genome assembly GCA_947578465.1 of Thera obeliscata. Classification (NCBI taxonomy): domain Eukaryota; kingdom Metazoa; phylum Arthropoda; class Insecta; order Lepidoptera; family Geometridae; genus Thera; species Thera obeliscata. The sequence continues at coordinate 625,489 of OX387927.1, forward strand.
TGTTAAGTAAGCTAAAATGGCAACGGGCTGGCCATGTTTACCGTAGAACCAATATCCGATGGAGTAAACAAATACTTGAGTGGATACCGTTCTTAGGCATGTACAAATAATAGGATTATTACTAGTAAATGATTGTTCCATTAGCTTTGGCTACGAGCTACAAATTCGTAGCAATACTCTACGCTGCTACGGCGTAGCTGATATATACAAATCTTTAACTAGCTATATTTTGACTGGCCTCTCAGCTCAGTTGGTAGTAGCTCTGTCTTTTGCGCCGTAGGTCGTGGGTTCAATCCCCACCGAGAACAAATATTTGTGTGGTGGACGCAGAGTTTTTTTCTCTGTCTGGGTGTTAGATTGTATTCTAAGCATGTATTTACATACATGGTACAAGCTCTGCTTTGTTTGGAGCTAGATAGTGTTGTGTAGGTTGTCATTTTATTTTATTTTTTATTATTACTTCCCAATAAAAATCTAACCAGAAAAAAAATCTAAGCTGCTTGCTCGGTTTTAGAGTTATTCACAAATAAAAAGCTGATCAGAAGTCTGCTTTCAGAACCTACGCTTTAAGAAATAGAGAAGTTTTCGAGTATTATTTTATAGTTAAAAACAATCCTTTTAAGTATGGAAGATACAGGGTGCTTGCTGTCTATTCCCATTCGCAAATCAAACAACTTGCCAGTATTGTATTGCATCAATATTGGAACATACAGGGTGTTCCTGAAATGGACGGTCCAAAGAGCAAGCCTGGTGTGCATACGGGATTGGGAGCTACGTCATAGAATGAAAAATAGCACTATGTACAGATGTCTCACTACTGTGTTATGTTGACCAGAGCTGAGTTCAAAAACCTACCATACAGAAATTCCAAAGTGACCCTTGCGACACTTATCTAAATATATAAAACTCTTACGTTACTGACTGACTGACTGACAATCAACGCTCAGCCTAAACCGTAAATCCTAGAAACATGAAACTTGGAGGGTATGCTTTTATAGCATAGGGGTGCACTAAGAAAGGAAATTGGAAAATGATTTCCCTAAGCGGAGAAAAAGAGGAAAACTTTTAAAAGAAAAATCAATGGGGCGTAACGGCAAAGAGGCGAGCAAAGCCGTGGGCGTCCGCTAGTGTATGTATAGAGTTGTAGATTATATAAAATAAATATTATTATGCCTTTTGACTTTAGATTTGTAAGAAGTTGTCAGGTTTTGACCAGCAAAATTTGCCAGTTTCGACCAACAACATTTGGCAATGATTGCTAATTTTTATAGGTTTATTAAGGTCAAATCAATTTCATTTGACAAAGATGAACATATTTTTACTAAAATACGAGTGATGCTAGGATTTACATTGGACTCTAAAGCCACCGTGATAAAGTTCATTTTGCAATGCAATTTAATCAAAGAGATAGGTTTCAGTGGAAAGCCGTTATGTTATACGACTTGTTTGATACTGTGACTTATGCATGTCTTGTGTTTGGCTAAGGATCTCCATGCCTTAGTCTTAGTAAATACCAACGACTGCTGTATTTACAATGGCTAGAGCGCTAGTGGCCTAGTGGTAGCAACTCCGCCTTCTGATCCTAAGGTAGTGGGTTCGAATTCAGTCGTGTACCAATGGGGTTTTTGGCCCAAAAATGTATGTACGCCAGTGCTCTCAAACAGTGAAAGAAAATCGTTAGGAAACCGGAATGTCGTAGAACCTAAAAAGTCAGAAAATATGTGTCAAGTGCACGAAAGGAGCCTCTGTGAGGCGCACTTGAAACCCTTTCAGCACACTTGGTTCGAAAGAATCAGTGACACGATAAGAGAGAAGAAATGGCTAAGGGTATTCTACGTACAAAAATAGTTGAACTCTCACATTAAATATTAAGTCTTGCACACATACATACAAGCGATCTGCATACATCCGCACACATTGCCGCAAACTTTGACAATACGATATTTGACACGAAACACTGATGACCATCGCAGGCGATCTAGATATGATCGCCATCGCCATCGCCTAGATGTGCGCAGGCCTTAACCGTAATATATCACACACTCTCGACTTCTAATGGTGCAAAGGTCAATCATTGGTCTGGTCTCTTAGATCTCTGTTTGTTCATTTTCATTTTCAATTTCAATAGCTTTTATTAACAATCGGACTTAATATTCTATATGACATCGGTAGTAAGGTTTTGCTTTCCAGCATAGGCCTCTCTCAAACTCTTCCATAATTGTCGATCGCGCACTTTCCTCCTCCAATGTTCGCCAGCTGTCTCCTTGAAGTCGTCTTGCCATCTTCGGAATGGTCTACCTATAAGGCTTTTTGACGTGATAACGTCTTATAATTCGATAGAACCGGTTGCACGCACGAAAAAATGACTCATGTGGCATTACCTCGCTCTGAGGCGTTCCATTTAAGGCTTTTAGTGCAAGTGAGAGCGCGGAACGAGCGACAAAGAGGCACAATCGGCCTCCGCGTTCGGCAGCGTTCGACATCTGTCTCTCTCCTACTCGAGTGAGCGATGCGTCCGCGTGGACAGCTGTATGACGTTGTCACGTTCAACTATCGTCAGTAAACCGACTTTACAGACAGTCGAGTTTTTTTACTTTGTCTAGGATACCAGTCTGTACCATCTTTCGCACCCCCCTTCTGTTTGTAATGAGCCCTATATTGATAGCATGCAAAAACAATAGTCACAAAGTGTGGGCTAGTGTCGCGGCCGTTAGCGCGAGCGATGGGCCATAAACGTCAGGTCGCTGGTCGGAGATCGTTACTGCCTTGTTTAGAACCCGAACAGCGATCACACAGTGTAGCAACGCTCAGTGGCACAATAACACTATACTAGAGCACTGGTGGTGGACCACCAGAAGATCGTGGGTTCAAATCCAGTCGTGCGAGTTTTTATGTCCAATAATAATTTGCGTGCACTATGTCAAACACTATGGAAAACATCGTGAGGAAACCGGTAAAAACTCGAAAACATGTTTGTGTCAAGTACATGAAAGGAACCTCTATGAGGAACCATTTAAAATCCTTTCACCACACTGCACTGCACTGGTTCGAAAGAACTTTTGGTAAGACCAAAAGAAGGCTGCAATAAGAAAACCAAATTATGAATGAAGTGAATATTTCTTTCCTTCTTCTTCTTTCAATATAAGGAATTGGCACGATAGACCACATCAAGGAAAAATACCAAAACTGTCTGCAGATAATGATCACTTATCCAATACATAGTTACATAGACTGGCCTCTCAGCTCAGTTGGCATAAGCTCTGCCTTCTGCGCCGTAGATCGTGGGTTCGATCCCCGCCGTGGACAAATATTTGAGTGGTGAACGCAGAGTTTTTTTCTCTGTCTGGGTGTTAGATTGTATTCTAAGTATGTATTTAAATACATGGTACAAGCTCTGTTTTGTTTGGAGCTAGATAGTGTTGTGTAGGTTGTCATTTAATTTTATTTTATATTATTTTATTTACAAGTGTTTATTGTATTGTAAGCATCTATTAACAAAAATTCAGTATTATATCAATTATCTGGTTTCCATCGTACAGTTTGTGGTAGTGTTGTATGGATTGTCCACAAAAAATACTGCACCGGAGACGACACAAAAAACCGCACGGTAGACCACAGACCGCACCGCACCATCGAAATGGCACCTTTATTACAAACAGAGCCGTTTAGCCTCGACTTTAGAAGTCACAACAGAGAGATTACACAATGGATCCAATTAATTTGGGGTATCATTTGAATTGATTTGTTTTCTGTGAGCGGTTTCGGGTTCAGAGTAAGGGTATGTGTAGATTGCTACTGCATAACAAATAGATGAAAAGTTACATAAACTTTTCACTACATTTTTTCTACCCTTTTGGTTTTAAGAGTAGAAAAAAAAGAACCGCAGTGGTCTATTCAGCACAAATTCACACGTTGGTTTACAAATAATTAGAGGAAATTTATTGGATTGGTGCAGAGATTATCTTAAAAATCGAAGCTATCAAGTCAAAATAGGTGACACGTTTAGTGATAGTGTACACATCACAGAAGGAACGGCACAGGGATCAGTGCTCGGTCCCTTACATTATTTAACTTATGTTAATGACCTAAATAATGTTATCAAAAATTGCAAAATTTACCAATTTGCCGATGACACCTGCCTAGTGGCGGCAGATAAAGATATATCAGTTGCACTTAGTTATATACAAGATGATTTTACTGCAATTTGCAAGTGGTCACATGATTCAGGTTTGGTTCTTAATGCCGATAAAACTAAACTTATGCATATTTGTTCCAGCTACTATCGTAACACTATTAATACTCATGTAAAAGTAATAGCACATAGTCATGACTGCCTTCATTCTGCTAATGGCCAGTGTACCAGCACCTGTTTACAAATTGAGTGAGTGACTGAGCACACCTACTTAGGACTGGTGATCGATAGTAAATTCAACTGGGCGAAACGCATAGACAAAATCTGTAATAAGCTGAGAGCAGTTATGGCCAAGTTTTTTATCATAAAATGTAAAGTTCCCTATAACGTTTTGTTGACAATGTATAAGACCCTTGTAGAAAGTATATTGTCGTATGGGCTCAGTAGCTATGGTCGTACCTACAAATCATACTAGATCAGATTTACAATATTCAATATAGACTACTAAAATTAATAGTTCCCGTAAAAATAAAGCGTAAATACACAATGGACCCCGCAGGACTTTTTAAGTACTGCGGTGTCATACCTATTCAAAGAAAAATTGAACTTAACCTACTTAATTAACAATTAGTTTAGTTGTTATAAAATTAAAAATGAAATGCAAATTGAAAATTCAAAAAAAAAAAAAAAAAAAAAAAAAAAAAAAAAAAAGAACAATACTTTCGTACAGAAATTCAAATTCCAAAAAGTCATTCCATTACTACCAGAAGCATAACGTTAAACAAACTTACTAAACCTAAATATAATAACGAGTACGGTAAAAGAACATCACTATACTTAATCCCAAACCTTATAAATAAATTACCTTTAGAAGTCAAAAATAAAATTGATCCAAAAAATATAAAATATACTCTAAAAAAATATTTCTTACTGACTCTTTAGCTCTAAAATCGAGCATCCTACGTAAAATGGAGCATCCTCTGTAGTGCAGGCGCACGCACACTCTCACAATAACTAGTCGCTGCGCTGCAAAAGTCAGTGCAGTTTTTTACCTACCTGTAATTAGCAGTCGCAGTTGACTACGTTGTTTGAGTGTGCGTTCGCCCAGTAGGTTAATATGGTTGTATTTGTTTGTTGCGTTTTTTTTTCTAATTGTGAAGTTATTAGTTATAAAAGTGTATTGATATAGAGAACCCAGTGGTAAGACAAACCTTACTTAGGCTTTAAACCACTGTTCACTGTTAATTGTAACTTTCTGTTTATTAAATAAATATTAAATAAATAAATAAATAAATATAACAATATTTAAACTGTGAAGATAATTATCCGCCAAAAGTGTACTTACTACCTGCCTACATTGTCAATGCGTTCAACCAACCAATTTTCAACAAAAGTTAAACAAAAATGTTTAGCTTATAAAAAAGTGATCGAAACTAAACATAATCATGGTTATTTTTATGAACAACTGAATAATACCACGATTCAAAAATAGTGTTATAACCACTATTTTTGAACTATACAGGGTTATTCATTATTAGCTGCAAATACTCAGGAATTAGGTTCAACAAATAAAATAAAAAGTAATTATGAAATTATTTTTTTTTAATTTTGATCAAATTTTTTTTAAAGTTTTTGTATCAAAATTTTATTTTTATTAATTTCTTTACGGCTATTGCATAATGATTGCCATGGAGAACAGGACGATGATCCACCCAGGCGGTGACTGAAACTCGCGTGGGCGCGGATCAAAGGTCAAAATAGGTCAGACGCCAATGATTCCTTTATCGATTTTCTCGGGATTTTCATAACAAAACTTAAAAAAAATAATTTCATAAATATTTTTTATTTTATTTGTTGAACCTAATTCCTGAGTATTTGCAGCTAATAATGAATAACCCTGTATAGTCATGGCTATTTATATTCCGGGATTATTCGGGCAGGCCATACTTTTACAGCCTTAAAATGTCTTGTACAAACAGAAGAAGGTCATCCTCTTCAACTTTCTTTGGAAGTGATACCTTCGCTTTGCTCACTTCTTAAAATAATGTGATCGTGAACAACAGTTCGCTTTCCTTGGCTTAAGTGTGACAGCAGCTTTATCTTGAATTCACAAAGGATAATTAAACAATGCGTTATTATTTAGAATCAGTAGCAACCAAAGGAACTAACAAACTGATTGGGTTGAACTTCTGAGCTGAGCTAAATAATTAAACCACAGTTAAAACATAGTGCTATTTATTGCTACCTAAATCACTGGTTCTTCTTATTAAATAGGGGCATGTTGGAACACTTATCCTTTATCCCTATTGACTGACCTCTCAGCTCAGTTGGTAGTAGCTCTGCTTTTTGCGCCGTAGGTTGTAGGTTCGATCCCCACCGAGAACAAACATTTGTGTGGTGAACATAGGTATTTGTTCTCTGTCTGGGTGTTAAATTGTATTCTAAGTAAGTATGTTTTTACAAAAAAAAATGTATATAAGTATTAGGTATATCAGCGATCTGGTTCCCATAGTACAAGCTCTGCTTAGTTTTTGGCTAGATAACCCCTCAGTTGTATAATCATCAACATAAGATGAAAATACCATTTTGTACATTCCAAATTGATTCCATTTGACTTTGAGTATCACTTTATAGTGTTACTGACCAATGAGCATTTTGCTTCTAATGTGATAATCTAGATTGGATTTTGTCAAATTACTTGTTATAACAATGACTAACGAAGCAAATTATGTACATATACAAATAGGTCGTTGTTATCTGGTCACCTCATTCGCCAAGCTCACTCTTTTTTAATTTCATAAAATATCCTGAATGGAGCAATAATTCTTACTAATAAAATTAATAAACTACGGAGTTTAAGCCAACTGGCACTATCCACTGAATCGCTTTCAACTTGCCAGTAAAATGTTTATTTTATGAACACTGGCAAGGATACTGAGTGTACCCAATTACATTTGCACGGTGACTGTACCGTTGGTTTGGACAAATAGAGCGAAGTGAAATATATTTAAGTAACTTACGTAAAATCTGCTCCTATAATGCGCACTAGATCTTTCTTTACCCCTTTGAATTTAGGCAACACAAACCATTTACGCATGATACCGTTGGCTTAGAAAATGTTTGTGTTGAACTGTAGGCCACACAAGCTCTGTCTGGCTCTGGCTCTGTCTCTGGTTTTGAGTCTGTGTCAGTGTTAACTAAATAACTCCTACGTCGAAACATCACACGCATAGTATAATACACTAGTGAGCACTCACACAGACTCAAGTTATCAAAAGTATCAATTATACCAGCTATCTGGTTCCCAGAGTACAAGCTCTGCTTAGTTTAGGGCTAGATGGTGTTGTGTGGATTGTCTACGTGCTAGTTTGCAGATGTTAAATCCACAATTTTTTTAATTTAACAGTACATCAGACGTACGTTCCAATTTAATTGGTTTTAAAGGCTCTAAAGTTTTATTTCTAACGTGACAATTTATAGCAATCGCCAGAGTATTAAAGTTAGTTTTACGATTCCAAGCCGACTGTAAAAGTGAACATTGCATTTTACGCCAGTCGGAAATTTATGGAAAATATGGAAATTGTTCAGCATTCATGATGCAAGCTGTAAAATTTTACAGCTGCTTTCCATGTCAACTCTACCTTCAACTTGGTTATGACACTTTCAGGGTAGACCGATGAGATATAAGCTTTATAGGCCATTTTAAAAGCCAACGTATATACTCGTATTTAAAGCGTGCGTTTAATTATTACGATAATTATTTTTGTACTTATTGCTTTTTTCGCTGCGTTAGTTTTAGGATTATTTCAAATACAATTAATTTGTTTATGAATAAAATGAATGAATGAAAGCGTTTATAATTATAGATAAAAAAGCTTTGGTAAATAGAACGCGTGATATTCGACTGGCCTCTCAGCTCGGTTGGTCTTTTGCGCCGTAGCTCGTTAGTTCGATCGCCACCGCGAGAAAACATTTGTGTGGTGAACGCAGATATTTCTTCGCTGTCAGGTTGTTATTCTTGTATTCTAAGTATGTATTTACAAAAAAAATGTGTATAAGTATTATATCAGCTATTTGCTTCCCATAGTACAAGCTCTGCTTCTTCTTTTTATCATGTCACTGATTCTTTCGAACCAAGTGTGGTGAAAAGATTTTAAGTGCGCCTCAAAAAGGCTCTTTTCGTGCACTAGGCTCGTTTCATGCACTCACAAGCTCTGCTTAGTTTGGGGCTAGATAGTTTGGATTATCTACGATATTTATTTATTTTATTGCGTGTAGCGCGCATTTTAGTTCTTTCTAGTTCATCAAGTTGATGTCTGTCAAACACAACTATAGAACATAATACATAATAACATTTGTGTGGCCGCACAGCTAAGACAAAACTTTGACTAATCTCACAGCTCCACTTTTTAGTAGACTGGTTTTTCTACGCCATAGGTTGTGGGTTTAATCCCCACCGAGAACATATGTAAATAATGGAATTAACATAAACGTTTTATGTTTTTTTATTACATTATTTTGATAAAAAAATATGCTTTTACTTTACCAAACGTGATATTTAGTTCCCATAACATACATGTTAGTGTGTATTGAAATATATTATATTATATTAATATTAAGACTAATTGTAAATATTGACTTACCAATGTTAAATTACTGTAACGCAATGGTTCAATAAATTAATATCAAATATCATGGCATTAGATGGCGATGTGTGAACTAATTGCAAATATATTTATTACATCAATTTGATATTTATTTGCACAATTATATTCCATTGAGCATGTGAAATTAGACAATTTATATAGTTAATCAAATACTTACACTACAATTTTGCAAATAAGAGAATGAATAGCTCATAATAATGACGAATATGTGAAATTGGCAGCACTCAAAAAATACCTTACGTCTGTTTCAAACCCTTGGGCTAAAAAAAAAGCTTTTTAACTCCTATTGGTGTTATTCAGAAACAACCCAATTTAAGCCAGATTCTAAAAATCCCAACATCAAAGACTTTTTTATTAAAAATAGAGAAAAGGCTTCGAATTCATCAGCGTAGTGCCCATTTCAATTTTCAACCCTCTCATGACCCCCAGGGATTTTCAGGAATTTCTTCACACCTAGTTTCTGTAACTGAAATGAGAGTTCGAAGACATTCAATGACGAATCGAAATTCAACCCGAATTCTATTCATCAATTTCACTAAATAAAGTTCGACGACATTAATATGTTTGGGGTCAATAAACTTTGCCGTTCGGCTTAAAAAATGTGAGATACATACTCGTGTAAGCAATTGAGGTTATCTGTGAAAAATGATCATTTTTTGTTGTGGTTTTTCGAAGGCACTTTGCAAAATTTATTGGGCACATTTAGTGGTAATTCGTCTTGTTTTGACCTCAGGGCAGGGACGCTGTTCATTTGTCATAGGCCCCTATTATTGCTAGACTGGGTCTAAAACGGGCAATCTTATAACCTATGTTAGAGCTAATATATAATACGATAGGTAGCACATTTTTTTAAGCGCTGAATTTTCCCGCCTCTCTTCTTATCTGAGGGAAGGTCTATCGTGATTACCTGAGGATTAGTCATGAATCTATTTTCTATATTGCTCTCTTTTTCTTGTCGTGCCACTAATTTCACGAATTTCATGACGAAAAAAGTCTTATTTTTTAATAAATATTAAGCATAAATATATATAACATTTTGAGACCAGAATACATTGAAACGGCAATAACTGAGGCTTCATAAAAACAAGAAATCTAAGTGCCAATTCCAAAGCCTAAAATTTTTAGGCTTGATCACGTGGAATTGGCACCTACATTTCTTGTTTTTTATGAAGCCTCAGTTCATGATATTTTAAGCTTCAGTATCTCCAGTACAATGTGATGAGCCCGAGCTGATGGGGCTTCTAAATCCCCACTGTCTGATCATCGTCGACGTGTGGGGATTTTTGTTCTTTCCCTTCATTTGGACTGCTGTCAATATTGCAATAGTAGTCGCTGCAGCTAGACTGTGAAATACAATTGTGCAATAAGTTTCATTGAACCCGTGACTCTTCGATTGGCTCGGTTAGACGGGGCCACACCTGGCCAAGCAATAACTTTAGCCAAGTCCGAGTAAAACCAACGGGTTACCAGTTCGAATGTATTACTGGACAAAGGCTTAGATTTAATCCACTGCGAGTAGGGTTGCCAGATAACGCGGTTTTTGAAAGGTTAAACACACAAAAGAGTTTTTTATTTACGAGTGGTAACTTAGATGAATTTCACTTAATTTCAGGTCGTACTTTTTTGCTAGTGTAATTTACCATCGAGTTAATACTATGTACTGCGTACTAAAGCTTTTCGGAACAAAAGTTTTTTCCATTTTTAACGAGTTTTATAACCTAGGTTTGCTACAGCGCTTTTCGTGGTTAGATCGTTTAACCAAGCCAAATATATGCAGCACTAGATTGCTATAAAATGTGCTTTCGTTTTACTCAAGTTCACTGGTAGCGCAATAAGCGCTTACATTAATTGTATCGTCTAATCAAACGATTCCAACACGCAGCGCTGCATTGCTAGTAGGTTATGTTCTTCGTGTAGCTTTGTGTGAGTGAGAGTATGCTGGCCGGCTTACCCTCTGTGTTTGACTATGCCAGTTAGAGATGTGCCTCTATACATACATACAGGGTTATTCATTATTAGCTACAAATACTCAGGAATTAGGTACAACAAATAAAATAAAAATGTTTATGAAATGATTTTTTAAAGTTTTGTTATGAAAATCCCGAGAAAATCGATAAAGAATATCCTTTGGAATCATTGGCACCTGACTTATTTTGACCTTTGATACGCGCCCGCGCGCCGTGAGCGACACTCTGCGTTCAGTCACCGCCTGGGTGGGTCATCGTCCTGTTCTCCGTGGCAATCATAATGCAATAGCCGTAAAGAAATTAATAAAAATAAAATTTTGATACAAAAACTTAAATCAGTTTAGGAATTAAATTGATTCGGCCAAACAAATATTCACGACCCAAATATTAGGCCCTGTCTGTTTGTGTAGCTAATAATGAATAACCCTGTATATGTCGATGTAATTTACGGTGATTTTTTATATTATTTGACAAAACCATTACGGTACCAAGTCAATTCTAAAGAATTTCGTTTAGTTTATTTTTTACAAAAAGCTGGTATGTTCGCAGAACGACTTTATTATGAAATAGAATACCTAGTGTTGTTTTTACTGGTAACCCTATTTTCGAGGATCAGGGTACTGTAGATTTTACTAGCCCCCAGGCGTAGGATTATAGGATCTGTTTTTATTATTTCTATTGAAAAATTATTTCACAATTTTAATAAAAAACATAAGCTTGGATTATTGTTGATGGATTGAGAAAGGGTTGTAATGGTAAAATACAGGCTTAGAAAGTCTAGGATAGACAAATCATCCCTGAGAATCCTCTGTAGAAAATCAACATTATGGAAAAAATAATTTCATTTTTAACTGCTGTGACTGGCCTCACAGCTCAGTTGGTAGTAGTTCTGCCTTCTGTGGTCGTGGGTTCGATCCCCACCGAGAACAAATCATAGTGTGGTGAACACAGATGTTTGTTCTCTGTCTGGGTGTTATATTGTATTCTAAAAAAAACTATTTAAGTATTATATCAGCTATTTGGTACCCATAGCATAAGCTCAGCTTAATTTGGAGCTAAATAGTGATGTGTAGATTGTCTACAATATTTATTTATTTAAATACCATAAACAGTTACCTACTTAGTAACGTAACGTAATAACATTCATTATTAAATAGTAAGTACATAGTTTTATTTTGTTTATTGAATCAGTAAGGTACGAGTAAGGTTCGTATATGACACGCTTTACGCCGAATTAAGCAAACTATAGTTTGCTTAATTTGATAGTGTTGTGTGAAATATCCGCCAGTATTTTTTTACAAGAGAAAATTCCCAATTTTGTCGTGTAAAAATATCGGTTTCTCGTCTCATAATTGCTTACCGAACCAAGAAAACAAAAAATGTTTTTAACCAGCTCTAAGTCTTTCATCTCCCAGTCGATAAATATTTATCATTCATTAGTCAACGTAATCGGCCAGGAAGGGGGATGAAAGCCTTCACTCCCAAAAACAACCCCCAATTGGGTCCGCGCTCCACAAAATAACGTGAGGTAACAAATTGTGGTTTAAAGTGTATTTATAACAGCCTTTATAGCATGGCTCTTGAATCGGATTAAAGTAAACCTTAAATTGGGGTGACTAGACCATACTAATTGAAAAGTTCTTTTATACAGTGCGTAGCATACCTACTCGTCTAATAGAATGTATAAAAAAACCAGCTAAGTTCAACACAATGGGCACATCTCCTGTCACCATTGCCACTCTTTGCCAACAAAACAATTGCGTTAAGCCAACACTAACAAAAAGCTATAGGAGCGCTAAACGCCTGGTGGTAGCGACTCCGCCTTCCGATCTTAACGTCGTGGGATTAAATCCGGTCGTGTGCCGATTAGTTTTTCTGCCTAAAATTGTATGTACACTATGCCAGTGCTCTCAAACGGTGAGTAAAACATCGTGAAGAAACCGCCATGTCGTAGAACCGAAAAAGTTTGATTGCATGTATCAAGTGCACGAAAGAAACTTCTTTGCGGCGCACTTAAAATTCTTTCACCACACTTGATTCGAAAGAACCAGTGACACGATAAGAAGAAGAACCGATGGTAGTTGAGTATTGCATAGTAAATATTAGTACAACGATCACCTTAAAACGTCTTAAAAATATGGTTGTTTGGAATCTCAGCAATGATAACAAAAGATGGGCCACTACCACGAGCATTATATGGCTATGACTATGGCTGTGAAAGCACTTTTAAATTAACGCTATCGGCCGAGTCAGTCTGCCCGCGACCACGGCTGTTGTATTACGGTCGAAACGTCAGGAAATAAAAAAAAATATTGCAATGACATCTCGAAAATTAGAGGACTTTTGATTTAATACAAAGCTACTTCAGCGGGCCTACCGCGAGGTCCCTAATTCCCTATAGTTACGGTTATGGCTGTCAAAACTGACCCACACATTCAAACTGAATACCCGTTTCACCCATATAATTATGGCTTTGGAATTGTGCACAGATCAGCTGACCCACACATTCAGTTTGAATAGCCATAACCGTAACTATAGGGAATTAGGGACCTCGCGGTAGGCTCGCTGAAGTAGTTTTGTATTAAATCAGAAGCCCTAACTTTTGAGTTATTCAAGAGACAGATTATTTATAAGATGGCTCACTGATGAAGCTACAGCTAGGCTAGTTTACTTCAGCTACTTCCATAGTGTTATGTCTTACGGTATCCTTCTCTGGGGGAAAGCAGCTGATATTCAAACTATATTCGTTTTACAAAAAAGGGCCATACGTGCCATCTATAAAATGAAATCACGAGACTCATTGAGGGAGCGATTTAAGGAAATTAATATCCTCACAGTAATTTCACAATATATATATGAAAACTTACTGTACCCTCACAAACACATCTGTAGCTTTCAGAAAAATTGTGATTAACATAATATTAACACTAGAAATAAAAATAAACTTTATATTCCCAAATTTCGTTTACAGAAGGTAAATGGGTCTTTTATGGGGAACACTGTACGCTTCTACAATAAACTTCCGGAAAATGCAACTAAGCTTCCAATTCGGAAGTTTAAAGCCTATATTAAGAGTAATTTGATAAAGAAAGCGTACTATACTCTAGATAGCTATATGAATGATAAAACTGCGTGGCCCGATGTCCCGGTCACTCTACCCATAGGAAGCTAGCATGTCAATTTGCAATGTCTGTACCTACTATTTAATATCTTATTTTTATATCTGTGTAGATACTTTATTATAACTTTGAAGCGTAGCGTGTGCTGTCTTTGAAACTTTTGCTTTTGTATAATTACATTGCATACGTCTGACTAAGTGAAGTGGCACCACACTGGAACTTCACTGCTATTATTTTAGACTATTTTTGATTTGTAAAAGGATCATATAAAAAAACGGTAGGAACCGAGACGTAGTTTGTTGCCTGTTCTTCTACGCTTGGTCGCGTGGAACTGGCACCTAGACTCACCTAGCTTTAAGACGTTTCAAAGTGATTCTTGTATCGTATTGAATAAACGCTTATTGAATCTTGAATCTTGAATTTTGAATTCCAGATCTGTATAGTTTATAGTACCCACAGTGGTCCTAGTTTGTCTTTGATGGTACACAGGATACCAATGCCAGCGCTTATCTGGCTCACCCTTGAATTATTATCAGAGCACAAAACAGTCTTAATAAAACAGTAGGAAGACTTATCATATGCCTTTTGCCTTAAAAAAAATAACGTCACGCACTATACTAGAGTCTGCGTAATAGCCCCTTCCCACTGGTGCGTGATATCGCGCACTAGCACGCACGTCATACCATGGGAACGGTCTCGTGCGCCGAGGTGTGCTGTAGCACAGGAGCAATTTCTGCGTGCGTTGCCGTGCGTCGTCGTGCGCGGTGCGGGCTGGTGCGTGATATCACGCACCGTAGGAAGGCGGCATTAGATAACTCTGCGTGTGACACATGGCGGAAAATGTAAAAAAAAACTGACTTGAAATAACTTCCCAATCTTGCGTTAAACGCAATGCAAATTTGATTTTCCCACTCATATTTGGGATGGGAAGATATATTTCCAGTCTATTTTTTTATGTTTTCCGTCATATGTCACGCGCAGAGTTACCTTGCGCGGACTAGACAAATACTTTTTGGAGTTGGAGTGAGTAATACATTAGTGTTTTTACTACTAGTAAATACCTCACACATCATTTCTTATAAGTTGAGAACCTATAATGGCATATATTTTGATAGATTTTGACGTCAGCAAGGTAATATTACTGCTTGTAAATATCTGTAAATACTGCGGTTTCTCTGTCCGAACTGGGCATGCAGTAACTATTAATTGGGAGACGAGAGACCTCTCGCCATGGAAACTACTCGATTTCCAACTCGAGACGGTATTTGCATTCGTAAGCACGTTGCGGCGAGTCTATTATTTGGAAACTACGAGTTTGTGTTCGCTATACATACGTACTTAGTTCAATTTAACCTGCTGAGAACAAGCTAACCGAGACCATTTTAAACCGAGCTTTGAATACCAACGATGGTCTGCAAATAAATTGATTTTATAGCAAGTATCTCAGTTTGCACATACAAAGCCAAAACTAATAACGTCGTGAGGAAACAAGGCTAAGCTCTAAAGGTTTTTTTTTAATACAAAGGATAGCTACCTGAGAAGTGGTAACTATAACCTAAAACAAAAAATTGCCTCGTAGGTCACGCACGTCAAGAATGTGCCCTGCAATGCTCTGCCCTTCGTCCATCAACTTGAGGCTTACGTGTGGAGGCGGTGGAGGATTCTGGGCTTGAGACTCGAAGGAGGAGGTTATCGTTTCGTTCTGTGTACTGTCGATGCAATTCGGCTCTGAGTACACCCCTTGATTGGATAAGTACCTAATTCGCTATATCTCTTTGTAGTTGATATATTTTTACTGTAAGGTAGTTTTGTGTTGAATAACATGACTAAAGCTATAATTTAATTAAATAAAGTGTAAATTGTAAAGACATTGATGTAATTAAATCATTTACTTACTATTTCATATTTTCTTTTTAATATAAAGTTACCCTGATCTAATACGTGTAAGTATTTCACACAATAATTTAAACAATGTATTTTCTGTAGATAAGATCATCTTGGTTGTTTAATAATCTTGAAAATATTACCTACTCAAAATCTTGCTCAATGATCACGCATTGGACTAAACTTAGAGCTAGATTAAACAGAGGTAAATAAACATTAGCAAAACACATTCATTAACGTAAGCCGAGTCATAATGATTCTTCCGAAATCCCAGCGAATAGAAATCCGCGGTCAAAACGGAATAAATTCCAGGCTAAAAGATTTCGAGCAACACTCAAGGAACGATCGATGACCCAAAAGCGGAGTCTCGCAGGCTCCCTTTGGAGTTCAATAAAATATCTCAAGGGTCATTTGTCCCGTCGATAGGAGAACACAAAAAGCTTGTTCCTTAAACCGGCGTTACTTAGCGGCTGAATGGTATCGGAGAGAAGGCTGGGCCCATCGGGAAGAGTGCTTTCTGGTATGAGGTCGCGGCTGGAGAGGACGGGAGGGGAACACGCGTTGAAACGTACCGCATTTTGTTAAAAATTCGAGAAATAATCTGACTCATTTATTCCGTACTAGCTGCTGCTTATCAGAATAAGTTACATGAGCCAGATAAAAGAAAAGTCGCTGTCATGTCGTATACAGAAGTCAAGGGCTGCATTCGTAAGACTTAATTGGAGAAAACTGCCTCAAAACCCCGACAAGAGCTAAACTCTTAACCCGCCAACGGTGACGTCAATTTGACTTACATCTTCGGTGACCCCGGTCTCACGCACCGGGGTTTTCAATGGAAGATTTTTCAGAATCTAATACTAACTGACAACTTTTTTTATTAATTATAAATTATTTGACAATAAAACAACCATACTTAATGAATCACAGCTTCGTTTATTCACTTTTTCTTATGATTAGACAACTTCACATAGAACCTATCAAATTTGTTAGTTTTACACAATACCGCTTTCTAAACATTTGAAAACACAACAATCAATATATTTTATGAAATTTTTCAGCATTTTCAGTTTCTAGACTCTCTAAACTTACTTAAAATAAACAAAAAATTACAACCTACCTACAAAAAAACAATAACAAAAAAACTATGAAAATCACTTTTCTTCAGTCAAGCAAATACTGCAATAAGACACTCTATTATGCTCAAGACACAAATGTTTCTTGCTCGTGTGGCAAGTGATGATGAAGGTGAAGTCAATGACAGTCTATCGTCATCAAGCAGTTCATGGAGAAGTGATTCTAAACGATGCTGTTTCCTTTCATACAACATGCTTTAACAAAGTTTATATTTTAATCAGGATGAAGAAAAATTTTGTGATTTCGATAAAATTGATAAAATCATGCAATAAACTTACTGATTATAAAATAATACAATGACACAATAACAAAAGTAAGCAAAAAATGTACATAAACCAGACAAAAAACGAAAAATCAATAATTTAACTCTGCATGTTTTACTTACATATTCGGTGACCCCGGTCTACCGCACCGGGTTGGCATCAAAACTCAGGAACTTGCGCCCACTCCGATTTCGTGGGCTGATCTAACAGTGGGGGAAGGGAAATCAGGCAGCTACTCAAAATCGCGACAAAAATCGGCGGCGGGGGAAAAAGTTATTCGAATTTTTTAAGTCACCCGGTCTCACAGACATATAGGTCACCGTTCCCGGGTTAAATTTAAGAAGAAGAGCTGCTGCTCACGGCTTTGTTTGTTAGCGATGGTAACATCTAAAAAATCACTCTTTTTTCTGCAGACGTGATACAACAGCAATACTGGATTCTGTAAAAAAGAAACGTGGTTTCATTTACACTGCGTGGTACGCGCAAATAACTGAAGGTGCCAGTGAGTGTTGGCCAGTGGTTGCTACTATCGTGAAAATGAATGCTACACGCTTTTGCATCAATGATTGACTGGCCTCTTAGCTCAGATCGTAGTAGCTCTGTCTTCTGCGCAGCTGGTAAACGCAGATGTTTGTTCTGTGTCTGTTTCATTGTAAGTATGTATTTACAATAAAATAATATGAGTATTATTACGGCGGTATGGTTCACAAAGTAAAAGCTACGCTTAATTTGGGCCCAGATTGTATGGATTGTCCACGCTATTTATTTATTAGATAAAAAAGTGCTAGCGCAAAGTACTTGTCAAAGCGTGAAGTGGCACTCGTAGGTATTTTGTGAGCAATAGCAATGAATAGAAGGTACCTACCTATAACATCGCCACAGGCATGAGTTGAGGAAAACATGATAACCACTTAGATATCAGGTTTAGGGTGGCTTTAGCTTTTTTATTCCAAATGTAATATGTAATTTTTGTTACGCAAAACAGGTGAAGATTTTTTCATTTCCTTTCAAAAAAATACTGTTCATTTCCCTGTTTTTCTTTCATTCAAGAGGTTCGATTGTAACTGAATAGCAAACCTCTTTGTAACACATTATGAATCTTACTTTTTGAGCAGCTATACCGAAGATTTTTTAGTTTAGGAAACTTCAATTTATGCTATATTTTGTACCTCTTGCAATTAATTTACATATATTATACATAATATGCAGAAAGCTCAAGTATTATTTGTTGTTTTGTAAATATTTGTTCATTTTTAATTTTCTTTGTGTTAAAATATATATGAATATATGAATTTATGTTAATGTAATGTAATGTAAAGTAAGTTAAGTATGGATTGATCTATCTGAAATAAATGATTTATTAATAATTTAAAAAAAAAAAATATTTACACCGTATCTAATTAATTAATTCCAGTACATGCAAATTAGATCAATAACTTTAATTTACTATTATTTTATTTATGATAACGACATGCATGATATTTATTGAACAAGCTTAACATTTATTTAAAGTCTCTTTTAAAGGCATAATTATTATTGTTCTACTCGTCAACC
Source organism: Thera obeliscata (assembly GCA_947578465.1). Taxonomy (NCBI): domain Eukaryota; kingdom Metazoa; phylum Arthropoda; class Insecta; order Lepidoptera; family Geometridae; genus Thera; species Thera obeliscata. Next base: position 644,209 of record OX387927.1, read on the forward strand.
AAACCACCAATGTGGTGAAAATAAGGGAGAAACTCCCGTATGTTTCCAGTTAATGCGGCGGTACTTCAGTCACGTGCGTTCGTGGAAAGCATAGAAAATCCTTTTTATCCGCGCGGAGATATGGCGAAGTATAATATCATACCTACCACTCGCCTCTGAAACGTTTTTATTACGAGCATCTATTACAAATAAATTGGTCTGTCTTTCAGGAAGGCGTGAAGCGTTTTGGTTCCTCCTTCATTATGCGAACAGCTAAGAAATGGAGCTTATTAACGGCGTCTGTTCTCTCTGATTACTACAAGCGGTGTTTTACTTTAAAACAAGCGATAGTAGGCGTTGTTTGTCGAATTAAATAAACTGTCACCGTCTGCTGTCGTGTCGTGCTGATAAGATTATCAAAAATACAACTGAATTAAAAGAAAGAAAGAAAAGAAAGAAAATATATTTATTTACCATAACATACACAGAACGGAACACTGACAAACATAATACTAAAACTTAATATAATAATAATACATATTATTGAATAGGCACAAAAAAATGAAAAAAAAAAAAAAATACAATCCAACACAAATAATAAAGTAGGTAGGTAGGCCAGTTATATACCCACTCCACTACCTGCGCTGTAGGTATGTTCCGTGCTTACATGTCATGCCAAATAGGCCCTGACTCAGCTTACTTAGCGGCATAGGTATGAACCTATATAACCTAGGCAGAGCCTAGGTGACGCCACTGGGCAGACAAAAACAATTAAGAGATTACATTAACGCAGTATACATACATAAAAAGAAAAGAAAATTAAAAATACAATAAAAGAATTTACAAACAAAAAAAAAAGAATTGAGAACATCCTTCTTTTTTGTTTGAAGTCATTTAAAAAGTAAAGAGTATACTATTACGATTGCAAAAACTTCTGTTTACAGTTTCCTCAGTATCTGTTTACAGTTTCCTCAGTATCTGTTTACAGTTTCCTCAGTATCTGTTTACAGTTTCCTCAGTATCTGTTTACAGTTTCCTCAGTATCTGTTTACAGTTTCCTCAGTATCTGTTTACAGTTTCCTCAGTATCTGTTTACATTGACTGGAACATCAGTAGCACTCAGCGTCCAAATCGTATTTATTTGCGCACAGACGGACTTGTTTCTGGACCATTAATTACTATTTGGGCCAATTATTACGGCTCTTTGATCGGTCTCATGCCTCATTGGCAGTTATGAATGTTCTGGGCCCCTACCATGGCTTTATAAAGCTAGAGGCAAAAACAATTAAACGATTTTATAGTGTTTACGTGTATACGTGAGTCAACGCAACCCCGTACCAAGGGGAGGTCGCTGGTTCAAATCCCGCTCGGCTTTTAACGTTTGGGATGTTATAAAATCAAGCAGCGAGTTAATTTGGTAGTAAACGGGCTATCTTTACCTATATTTCATTACCTCGAAAACCACGTTTGCCGAAAACGTATGTAAGTAGGTATACCTATTTTATCGCAATGCAAGTAAATTTGCAAAAATGAACTGCATTTTGTTGCCGTTTGGACATTGGATAGCTCAGATCCAGGAAGACCATAGAAGACGATTGTGAAGCTAGGCATTAACTGGTACTTTTCTCTTCTAATCTTCTTCTTTCCGTGCACTAGTTATTTCAAACCAAGTGTGGTGAAAAGGTTTTAAGTGCGCCTCAAAGAGGCTCCTTTCGTGAACTTGTCGCATATTTTCAAACTTTTTAGATTCCACGACATGCCTGTTTTCTCACGATGTTTTCCTTCACTGTTTCATTGGTACATGACTAGATTTGAACCCACAACCTTAGGATCAGAAGGCGGGGCCACTCCCACTAGACCACCAGCACTCTCTTCCGATATGGTTGATCTGCTGGTTAGGGTTGTCCTATACCAGCTTCTAAGGAATAGTGTTTGTAATTTGGAAATAGTAAACCCCTAGATTGGTAAACGAAAGTGGCAAATTCTGATTGAGTCGCGCAGAAATTAATTGCCTTTAGTATAAGGCCGTTACAAAGTCAAAATAGTTATCCTGAAAATAATTGAATTTCAAGAATACCTTAAAGTTAGTCAAGGTATTTCTGTCTTTTCGCTACACTAAATAGAATTGGATCCTTTCTGGAACTTAATTGTTGTTTTGTAAAATAATTATACAAAAAGTTATAAGAATCAAGCCGTAGTTTGGTTTACTTATTATATATATTATGTTTTTTTTTGTTGCCTGTCCTTCTAGGCTTGGTTGCGTGGAACTGGCACCTAGACTCACCTAGTTTATAGAAGCTAGGTAAGTCTACCAGCTGTGAAGTTTGTGTGTCGCAAAACGGTCTCTGACTCAGCATAATGTTGGTTTGCTATGCAACCAACGCTGGTCTTCCGCCAGAGCCAGTTGGTAATGCCACGGACAATCTTTCCCCAAAAAAGCGAGATTATAAAGAAATAAAATAAACTTAAAAACTATGAACAACTAGGTAATAAAACATTGATTAACCAAAATAAAAAGGTTTTTGTGGTTTTGCAAAGGTGAGAGAGAGCAAAAGAGAGCTTTGTTTAAAAAAAAAAACTGTTGTTTTCAGCTTCATTGGCTTTGAAATTCCAAACAATAACTTGGTTAGGTAGGTACACAGTTATTCTCTATAATTCCCCGCGTGAATTTCCTCACCTACTAGTTATTCTACAACCCACATAAGTTTATAAATTTATGCTATTTTAAGCCAGTAACAACAAAATCGGATTAATATTGGCGTGGTTTATTTATGTTATTCGTGATAATGGATTACTGCAGTTGCTAGTAAAGTGTAGTCAAGAAAACATGTGAAGTTTAAAAAACTTGAGAAACCGACTTCATGAACAAACTGCAGAACCGATTTTGATGAAATTTCTATGGGACCAATCTGAAAATATAACGTTTGAGATTAAAAACAAATCGGATCATAAAAGGCAAAGTTAACAAACATAATAAACATAGACGATAAATGACGTTAAAAATACAAACAAATTGAAAACCCTTTACTTTTTTTTTAAGTAGGGTGTTATAAAACTACACGTAAAGCCGAAATGAGGTTAAATGGGGCTTATAACGAGTCCATTCACAATATTATTATTTAATTATAAGGTAAAATAGGTACGTAGGTCTTTCTGTTACGGCTCGAACACACCTAGTTCGCTGGCGGTAGCGATCAGTGAAACGCTGTCAAATATTCGCTGTCAAATCTCAAATCTGACAGCGATATTTGACAGCGTTTCACTGATCGCTACCGCCAGCGAACTAGGTGTGTTCGGGCCATTACATAATCTGGTTCCCTGACATGACAATGACAGCTTACTAGAGTTTTGGCTTTGATAAATAATGATATCTTTAATTATATCAGTTGAGCTATCTCTAGATCATTTGTCGTTTTTAATGGTCTGCATATAGCTAAACTGTTTCTTGTGTATTTTGTACATTTTGTAAATATTTGTCTAATTGTAAGTTTCTTTGTGTAAATAAATGTAATAAAGCTATAAAAAAAAAATCTTTTACATGGTACTTTGTAACACGTTGTATATGAAAAGTAAGCCTCTCGAAGACGAAACTACACTCAAAGTTCACATTTTATAACATTATAACTAGTTGGTAACCGAGCTTCGCTCGGAATTTTTTTCGTTAATTTGTATTTTTAAGAAATCATATGAAGCATATTATTATCTTTACTGGTTTATTCTTACTGAGCAACGCCATCTGCTGGACATGATTGCAGTTAGTTGCTCACAATCGTCAATAGATGGCAGGAGCAGTCACATATTCAGTTTATGTTTAATTATTGAACTCGGAAAGAAATAATCATTTTCTTAAAATGAATCCTAGCTAGATCAATTTATCGCCCCTGAAAACCCCTGTATACTAAATTTCGTAAAAATCGTTGGTGCAGTTTCCGAGATCCTAAATATATATATATATACAAGATTTTCTCGTTTAAAGGTTTAACATTCATGGAATCATTAACAGAGAATCCGCTGTGAGTCTATAGAAGCAGCCGTTCATTGCACAGTCTATACAAACCGTAGTGTCCTCAGCAGAGCACAAAGCTCGACACACCTTATTGCTCCGTTTGGCTGACTCCGCAATGAGCACTTATTGGCAGGGTAAGGCGGGGTTCGCATGGAATGTTGCAACTTTTAGTTTTATTTGCTGTAGTACTGTATTATAATTAGTCTTTGGTAGGATTTGACAACTCCTAGGTTTGAAGAGTTATTTCAAGTATCAAAGTTTTTTGTCCTTATGTTTTTTGAGTGGAAGACCAAGCGCTACTGTATATTTACAAATATGTATATTATATTATGCTGAACAGTTAGGTATTTGTGTTGTTACTACAACTGTTAGTTGTGTTAGTAACAGTGTCACTTTTACTGTATTATTTCTTATCGTGTACAGTTTTTACTGTTTCTTTTAGCTGTAGGCCTTTTCACCACCACTTTTAGCGTATAAATATTATTTTTATTGATTTTTATCTACAATTTATGTTTAGTTTCTATTTTTTTGGGTTTATTTTAAATTAAGTAATATGTTCTGTTTTTTTTGTCTTTATTTTTAAGGTATGTAACTGTGGTGGTTGAAATTTTTTAGTTTTAGCCAGCGCTTTCAAACTGTTTAAGTTTTATCACTTTCCTTCTGACAGTTATAAAGACCCTTAGTACTTTTGTAGAATTAACAATCATTGCTTTATTTGGGGCTAGATAGCACTGTGTGGATTGATCACCAATATTAAAATAAATAAATATTGTGGACAACCCACACAATATTATCTAGCCACAAACTAAGCAAAGCTTGTACTATGGGAACCAGATAGCTGAAATAATACTTAAAATACATACATAGAACACAATATAACACCCAGACAGAGAACAAACACCTACGTTCACCACACAAATATTTGTTCTCGGTGGGGGTCGAACCCACGACCTACGGCGCAGAAGGCAGAGCTACTGGAACTAAGCTGAGAGGCCAGTCCAGGCTTTGTTTGGGGCTAGATAGTGTTGTGTGGATTGATTGTCAATATTTATTAGTTTATATTGTTAGTATAGGCTAGGCAAAGTCGTGCTCGTTCGTAATGAGTGCTGGGGTTAACGTCCGCGGCTGATTTTGCATAATCACGGCGACTGTCACTGACCTTTGACTCCTAGGCTTTGCGTATTCATGACTCAAATGAGGCATGAGTCCTAACTGACACGACTTTAAATCTTTACCTAAGCATCACTAAGTTCGAATGACATCAGCACGTAGCAGAGCTTCATTATTTAAATTTTTTTCACGAAAGAACTAATGACATTCAAAAGAATTTGGTAAAATCATCAACATCATTATCAACTATGGAGAGAGCTATGCTGGGAGTTTCACTACGTGATAGAATCAGAAATGAGGATATCCGTAGCATACATACATAGCTCGTAGAGTTAGCAATTTGAAGTGGCAATGGGCAGGCTATATAGCTCGAAGAACCAACAACCGTTGGGGAATAAAGGTTCTCGAATGGCGATCACGAACCGGAAGACGAAGCGTAGGGTGCCCACCCACTAGATGGACTGACGACATTGTTAAGATCGCGGGAAGTCGGTGGATGGACAGGGCTCAGAATCGTTCTTCCTGGAAATGTGTAGGGGAGGCCTATGTCCAGCAGTGGACTTCTTCAGGCTGATAGTGATGATAATCAACATCATTGATTGGTTGTGTATCAGACTGCAGAATATTTAGGTGGTTTCGTCAGGTTAGTTATCTTAGACTTAGATGATTTTGCTGAAAGGATCATACAAAATAATGGTAAAAATTGAGCCGTAAGCTTCTTAGCAGTTTTGAGGATTTCGTAGATAGATAACTCTTTATTGATTACAATGACACACAAGGTGAGTAGAATACCGTTTATAGCTCAAAAATCACACACATATAAGTCACAGTAGTACAATGAGCAGCCTTATCGCTACCAGCGATCTCTACCAGGCAACCTTGGGATGGATGGAGGATGGCCTCTTTCATTATCTGCCAGCCTCCTCGGTACGTAGTACTTCGATCTGAAAAGTGCTCCTTGGGAATTTATTGTTTAAAGCCAGATTTTTTGTAATGTTACTAACTAATACAAGTTTAAAATACTTATCTGTCAGCTGGCTAGATAAATATCAGTCAGTCAGTCAAACATCAGTTTTATATTATTTATATTCATATTCTGAATTGAGGATTTAATTTATGTTAAGTAGAACTTCAAAATGTCAAAGGAAATTAGATTAAATAGCGTAAAAGGAAATCTGAGACCCGCTCTGGAACAGTGTTCGTAAAAACCCGTGACAGTCATTTAGATATGAGATTCGGATGGAGGCTCAGGGAACAGCTGGCATACTATGAGCTTCATATTATGGTTATGGTTATGGCTGTCAAAATTGTGTCAACAGTGTCAACACATTCAAACCCAAGAAGAAAATGAATGTGTGGGTCAGCCTATCTATACACAATTTGACAGCCATAGCCATAACCATATGGAGCTCGTGGTAGCCCTGCTGATAGAGTCTTGTTCCTCTACATTCAAATCTGTGTCACCATTAGGTTCATTAGAACATTGTTACCATCAACCCAAAGTCCTTCGCTATTTTAAGGAGTTGTGCTGGCTGGGGTGTTGTTAGCAGGAGACAATTTTAATCAAATTAAAACTAGCATTAGGGGCTTCAAATTAGGCACAAGATGTCGCCACTTCACGATGCCGTTGCGCGTCAGTTCATTCTTATTATCGTGTCACTGATTCTTTCAAACCAAGTGTGATGAAAGGATTTTAAATGCTCCTCAGAGAGTCAGTTCATTGAAATGCATCATAGGGAAAACCTAAAAGCTAGCTGTCACTAAAACCAACAATAAACCAAACTAAATACAAATTGTAACACCGAATAAGTATTTATAACGAAACTGATTCTAAAGAACTCTAAGCTCCGCGTCAATATTTTGATAAATATTTAGCAAATTAATATTAATATAATGCTTGCAAACGCTTATCGCTAAAATAAGACTAATTATTCAACAGAGGTTTTCGAATGAACTTTACACAAGCAAACTTTCCTGGCCTGTCGAAAACAAATGGCGCCCCTACGTTATACATCAACCATGCAAGCTTTAAGGGCTTTTTTTGACGAACAGTATATATTATGCATTGACAGACTGATTGAATTTGACTGACAGTTCTGGGGGTTTTTTATGGAGCATCTAAATGGGTCATGTTTTGCAACTATTGGTGTCCCTCTCTTAATCACATATTAGACAGGGACACCAATAGCTGCCGGCCACGTATTACAGTGAAAATATGGCTCGTCTACGAGCCGCTATTGTAAGTAAACAGACGCATCAGTCGCTGCATGGCAATTCTACAACAACACTTCAGCGAGTAAATGTATATAAAATGCATCAGTTTAATACGCAAAAACCTGGAAAACATTCTAGAACTATAAGCCGGTTGGATCTTATAGCTTTTCAAAAATTTCACAAACTTATTCTTGTTGTGTTACTGGTATCTTAAATCAGTGTGGTGAAAAGATTTCCAGTGCGTCTCAGAGAGGCTGCTTTCGTGCACTTGACAAATGTTTCCAACTTTTAGATTCTACTCCAGTACTTGAGTGCCGACATAGTGCTCATAGATTTTTGGTCAAAAAAAACTCATTGGTACAATGATCTACGACCTTAGGATTGGAAGATAGGACCACTTCCACTAAGCCACCAGTGCTCTCTTAACTTCCCAATAATCTTGTGACATATTTGTTTGAAAGCTTTGTGATATTTTGACTACTTTATACTGCTGACATTTTGGCACGTGTGGTGAAGCCTTTACTTGAACTTTGGGGCAATTAAAAACTGGCTAATTATATTGACTTTGAAACGAGTACGCGCAGAGAGTTCAACAACGTTACATCGCGCCGTTTGTTCCAATTGTTCATGTTCACGTAATGGATTTATAATTCGCTCGCTTATTTGTTACAGGCTGAGTCATTTGCAAAGGTATAATAAGTACAGGTAAAAGCGTACATAAGTTTTGAAATTCGCTATTTACAAAATAAAACCATGGTGCAATCAAGCTATGGTTTTCAATTATCGTTTTGATTTACCATAAAAAAAATAAGTTGTATTTGAAAGATGATTCCGTCGATAACATCATTTTCCGTAGCTAAAACACAGTTATGATCATCATCAGCTTGAGTATCATTGGGCGTTAATAAATTATTCTTTATTATCAATAAAATGACATGCGCTTGTATTATGCGTAAATGTAGAAGCATTTTTACACATACCATAATTTTAGTGAGTAATATACATAAACATAATTTTATCTGTTCACATACCTACCTAACATATTTTTATTCTATTTATTTATATTTATGTTATGTTTATTTTCATTTGATAAATATATTTCGCTTTTTTTAGTTAGGACCCCTTTCGGGTAAAGGCCTCCTCCAGTACTTTTCAGCGCGTGTGGTGCATTGCCGCTTCCATTCCTTGTTTGCCTTCAGTTTGTCTGTGTTCCTGACTGAGTATTAATTTTTATGAACTGGAGGGTTTGTGTCTCTTGGTTTTGAATAAATTGTAGATGTATAATTTGCGGATTTCCCGTAGTTACTACACTTGTCAGGCAACTTGGTGCCCACTGCCTAGCCATCTATCTGGAGCACTGAAGGCCTACCACAAGCTCTGTTTGACTGAGCTTGTGGTAGGGCTACTGGTCTACCAACGCGGCAGTAGATGTTGCATTGGTAAATCCATCAAAATTTTAATTACTTTAATAAGTAGGTGTAATTTGGTTAAACAAATTCAAAGGTAGACAGAAAGTATGAATAAACCATCCTATAACACACTCAAATTTCCATCCACTTATTCAAATTAAGGGTTGTACTTTAAACTTGCGCAAACTCGTAATACCTACTTCTGGAAATTAGATGAGTCTTGGGTACGGAAATCTTAAAAAATATGATCCCAAAAGTTTGCGAACAAGTTTACCGGGTTTCCGCACTTTCTTCCAGCAATTATTATTCACAGTATTTAATAAATAAATATTGTGGATAATTGACACAAGACTATCTAGCCCCAAATTAAGCAGAGCTTGTACTATGGGAACCAGATAGCTGATATTATAGTTTAATAATACATATTTACACCCAGATCTATCTATCTATCTATCTATATTTATACTATAATATTTTACTAGTCAAGTCTATTTTATTATTATTATTATTATTAAGTGCCCTCCGAGCCCCACTGCTGGGCAAAGGCCTCCCTATTTTATTAACAATACAAAAATATAATCTGAGCCACGATTCCTTTTTATATTTTAATCAAATCTAAAGCAGCGTAGCGTATTTTTCCCATATTTGTTTATGGATGCATACACCATAAACAAATATGGGATATTTGTTTATGGTGGTCCATACCTAAAATATAATTTTGACGGTTACATAGCTTGTTGAAAGCAATGTGGAAGTCTCATTAGTATGCCGAAAACTTTGTTGTTCTCTGTAGGAGTTTTCATTACATTTCCTTTAGATTTACGAATGTAAAACCAACATCGACACACAATCACCGACCCAAAAGTTATTCTTAAAATCTTGGAACTTTTCTGAAGTTTACACTCGAACCTTGTTTATAAGCCTTACTTATTTCTTCAGAAAGAAGGCATCAAATATTTAATACTTTGTAAAGATATATAATCATTCGTTCATCTGAACTTGTATACAACAGACGTGTTGTCAGCCAGTAATACACAGTGGTAGAATTGCTAGGACTGCGCCCCAAGTCCCTGGTGCAACTGGTGCGGAGCCCTAGAAGCCTCTTCACTTCGCGGACATAGATGGGTGAGCGCCAATTTTTGCCCTTGATTTGGATTTGAACTGGCGGTCGTCGGCTTCTCGGCCGAGCAAGGTCCCACTACGCCAAAGGCATCGTGGACGACCGCGACGAATTTAATCAACACAAGCGCAGTCGTACGCTACGCACCTGTGACGAGGCGCGCATTGTGCTACGAAACAGCTACGAGGCGCGCATGTGCTACGCGGCAGCTGCGACAGTGAATCGGCTACGGTTACTCCAATCACCCACACAAGCGCGTACACAAGCTGCGTTAGCACACTAAGAAAAAGACTCAGCGCTACGCAAACACTACAGACGCACTAGTACGTTACACGCGCAAGTAAGTTACACGCACACTACACAGAGGATTGAGGAAATTACACGTCCGCTTGCCGCTTTGCCTTATAAACGGATCTGCTTGCTACCATACTAGAACGCCTGCTACCGTATCTTGCCAAGCTGTATTGTAGCGCTTCATTTTACTGGCACTAACTTAAGCCAAAGCTTGCTGCAGCAATGTCACTGCATCGCTCACCACCAAAGAAAACGGTCACTGCATCTGTACCGGTTCTGCAGCACTCTGCTTCGGACCCGAACCTAGCTGTCTCGCCTATGCAAGAGTGTGGAGCACCTTTGCCCCTGCCTATTACAACGCGTATGAACAAACGCAAACGAGCAGACGATATAAATAAAGGAGATATACTCGAGTTATTCAATAAACTACGGGAAGACCAAGACGCTAAGTTTGCCGCCATTCTAAGCTCAATTAATGATGTCAAAGGATCCATGGAAACAATGTCCAACAAATATGATGTAGTCATACAGAGACTTGACTTTCTAGAGGAGGAGAGAAAAGGCTATAACGATAAGATACAGTTTTTGGAAAACAAGGTTGAGATTCTGGAGCGTCAAGCACGAGGGACCAGTATAGAGCTACGGAATATTCCACAGACTCCGAAAGAAACAAAAGAGGATTTAAAACAAATCCTTATAAAAACTGCCAAGGCACTTAAAATTCAACTAGATAGCTCGGAGATTAAGGATATCAACCGCATAGGTACGTTGGCAAGTACAAAACCAATAATTGCTGACTTTACGACAGTATTTACAAGAGATAAATTCATAAGTTCCTATAAGAACTACAACAGAGAGCATCAAGAAGCCAAACTTAGCACTAGCAGCTTGGGTACTAGCGTCGGGCCGAGCCAGCCAATATACTTATCAGAAAACCTGACGCAGAAAGACAGAAGGCTTCATTTTCTTGCACGGGACTTTGCGAGAAAAAACGACTACGCATTCTGTTGGACTTCATTCGGGAGGATTTTCATCCGAAAGTCTGAAGGATCTTCGCAGATACGGATCTCGTGTGAAAGCGATTTGGTTAAGCTAAGAGATAATTAGCTAGATAGGTAGGAACTTATATCTGCCTACTTGCTATCTGGTGTACCTACTGCATACCTGCGGTGGTGCTCTCTAGGTAAAACAACCGAATAAATACGTCGTAATCCTCAGTTTAGTAAAAAAGTTAATTTTTATTTTTTTTTATTTTTTTCTCATTGTTATTTTTAGATAGTGTACCTAGTTTTGTTATATTAAATTAAGCTTATTTCACCTGTCCTCAACTTCAAATTTGAAACAGATTATTTTAGTTTTAAACTGCATGCAACTTTTGTTTTATTTTTATTAAATACATAGTTTGTCCTTAAAAATATTATTACTGTTTTACAAAGGTTTCAAATAATTTTACTCTTATTACCTAAGTACCTATTGTGTCTCTTGATTTTTCTTTTTTATCGCAGAAGCTGGAAAGAACGTTTTTCTTTAGAATTTGTTATTGTCATTGACCACACTGCTGTTTACACACACAAATTACATAGATCAAACCAAAAAATAATAATAATAATAATGGTGGATTTACTAAACAATGAACTATTAAACGACATTGACAATGCCTCTAATACTAACTGCAGATATGCAGAGAACCCTTCCCAAACGTACCGTCTTCTAAACTGTAACAATAATGACCTAAATATATTATCACTGAATATAAGAAGTATACACAAAAATTTCGACCTGTTCATGGCATTCTTAAGTAACCTAGATGTTCAAATTGACATCATTATTCTAACAGAATGCTGGACAGGTAAATATGACCCGCCGCCGATTGGTAACTAAAATATGTTTAGTACAAAACACTACCTGAACCAAAATGATGGAGTAGTGGTGTACGTCCGCAGTCACCTCACAGTCAAAGAAATTGAACCATCTATATTTGATGGCAACTGTCTTATCCTAGAAATCGATGAATACTCCATAGTTTGTTCATACCGACCACCGGCCTTTAATAACCCAACGTTATATCTGCATAGCTTAGACAACATTTTTGAATCGATACGTCATAAAGAACATATTATTTTTGCTGGAGACATTAACATCAACATACTACCGACAGCCAACCACACAAAGTATGCATCAGACTATCTAAATTTAATGGCTGCGCACGGTCTTACACAAGGGGTAAATCTACCGACGCGAATGACGACTTGTATCGACCACTTTATGGTCAAATCAAAAAACTCATGGCAAACTTTGGTATTTGGGGAGCTAACAGACCATTCACCGATACTACTCTGTATAAATGCTCGTATGTGTAAAAATACTACCAGCAAGAAAAGCAAAACTGTGACCAACATAAATAAGGTAAATGAAATACTAGCACAACAATCCTGGACCGACTACTATCAAATACAAGACACGAACAAAGCAGCAGATACACTTGTCTCCACCATTCAAACTGCTGTTATAAATAGTTCGAAGCTGCAGCAGATACCTAACAAATATAAAACACTGAAACCATGGATTACCCAAGGAGTTCTTAAGTCTATAAGGCGAAGAAGTAAACTCCAAAAACAAGCGAAGGCTGATCCAGACGACGTGAACAAAAAAACACAATTCTTAAATTATAGAAATACATGCAATCGTATCATAAAATCCCTTAAAAACAACTACTACAAAATGCAGCTGGACTCATGTCACAAAAACATTAAAGGGACATGGAAGGTTATAAATAATTTATGTGACCGCAACCTCGTTAAAACGCCCGCTAATTCACTACTCAAAATAAAAGACTCGACAAAAGAGTCCTTAAACGAAGTAAACCAATTCTTCACATCTATTGGCAGGGACTTGGCAAATAATACATTATTAAAACTAAACACCACCGATAAAGAGCTGGCTTCGAATATAAACAGATTAGCTACTGCACCCTCAACATCGATGTCTCTTTTCCTCACGGATCCCAGAGAAATCTCACGTATCATTGCAGATATGAAGGGTAACACCTCCCCTGGCTGGGATGGCATCTCTACTAATATACTAAAGTCTTGTACTCCTTATCTTGCAGAACCGCTTGCTTACCTTTGCAACCTAAGTTACACAAGTGGAAAATTTCCCCAAGTTTTAAAAAAAGCCATGATTACACCCATCTACAAGGCGGGAAACAACCAAGAACCTTCAAACTACAGGCCAATATCGCTCTTATCAACTACATCTAAAGTAATTGAAAAAGTAGCCAATAAAAGGTTAATCGCCTTCTTAGAAAAACAAAAATTACTGTCCAGTAACCAGTATGGTTTCCGATCCAAAAAATCTACCGACGATGCTGTACTAAGATTGACGTCAAATATAACCCACTACTTGGATCAGGGTCAAAAGTGTATTGGAATCTTCCTAGACCTACAAAAGGCGTTTGATACCGTGTCTATTCCTATACTTCTGTCACGCCTGGAAAACGCTGGAATACGAGGAGTCACACATGACTGGTTTGTCGACTATCTAAAAGATCGTAACCAACAGGTCAGAATTGAAGGCTATGAGAGTGATAATGCTATCTCTAGCTACGGCGTACCCCAAGGAAGCACATTGGGTCCTACTCTGTTTTTGGTCTACCTAAATGACCTGTGTAAAATCCAGTTGCAAAATGCAGACGTACTGATGTTTGCAGATGATACGGTACTACTTTTCCATGGCCAAACTTGGGCACAAGTCCAAGAATACGCAGAAGTAGGGCTTTCACGGGTTATTACGTGGCTTGACAACAACCTACTCTCGCTTAATGTAAAAAAAACCAATTATATGTGTTTTAAGAAGACAGAAGCAGGAAAACAGCCTGAGGATCTCCAAATCAAAGCTCATACACACAATTGTAAACTGAGTCTGCAACAAGGCAACTGTGACTGTGATGCGCTTTCGTTCGTCAAAACAACAAAATACCTCGGGGTCACTATAGATGAGAAACTTACGTGGGTTCCACACATTCAAATAGTTTCCAAGCGCATAAGAAGACTAATGCATGTGTTTAAAACTCTTCGAGCAGTTGCAGACCGGGACCTTCTGTTCCAGACCTATAAAGCCCTAGGTGAATGTATTATTGGGTATTGCATAAGCTCTTGGGGTGGAGCCGACAAAACACATCTCCTAGAAGTAGAGAGGGCACAACGTGCTCTCTTGAAAGTTATACTAGCTTTACCTTTTAGATACCCAACTGTGGACCTATACGCAAGATGTGGAGTTTACACAGTAAGAAAGCTATATATAGCTAGTTGCATACAAAGATACCATAAAGAAACAGTCCCAAACCTACCGATGTCAACCAAGAGAGTTGATAAATGCCCAGTGCCGAGGTGTAGAAGTGCTATTGCGCAACGGCAGTACTCTCATCTCGCGCCAATATTTTACAATAAGATAAACGCCGAAAAAAAAATAAAAGACATGTCGAAGATTAAGCTAAAAGATACGATAAAGATCTGGCTGGACGACAAAAACTATGACGAAGTGGAGAGTCTCTTAGTGAAGGTAGTATGACGGATAACTGATTCATTTAATTAGAGAACCTACGAAACACACACCCACACACCCACTCTCCCCCATGCACAACCTCCCCCACACACACACCCCCACACATACACACCACCCCCCACACACACCCACACATCCAAACCATGCAGTTCAACAATTACTATTAAAAAAAAAAAAAAAAATGTTCAATGCTGTGCTTATGTATTTCCCTGCTTTTATGTTCAGTTTTTATATTATGTAGTTTAAGGATATGTAGTTGTTATCGTACATTTTAGGTCACTATTGTAAAACCCTAGCCATAGTTTTTCTTTTGTTTATTTTTATAATTGTATTTTCATGTTTGAAAGAGGCGTTACTTCCTGCAACACAGCGCAAGCTAAAGCAGGAAGGCGCGTTGCACCTAACATTATGTATGCTTTTATGAAAATAAATATTTTTACATTTTTTTTTACATTTTACATAATTAGTATATTTTTCTTTTAGGTTTTTAATTATCCCCTTTGAATGTATGTTTTATTTTCTGGTTAATCTTAGGCCCGTATTTAAAAACTGTGCTTGAGTCTGAATCAAACATAGTACTCTCAAGCATAGATATTTGACAGTTCTCCATTTTTCAACGAATATCTGTCAGGAAATCTATGAGAGCACTGGTGGTCTAGTGGTATTGGCCCCGCCTTCCGATCCTAAGGTCGTGGGTTCAAATCCAGTCGTGTACCAATGAGGTTTTCTGCCCATAAATCTATGTACACTATGCCAGTGCTCTCAAACGGTGAAGGAAAACATCGTAAGGAAACCGGCAGAGCGTAGAGCCTAAAAGGTTCGAAAATATGTGTGAAGTGCACGAAAGGAGCCTCTTTGAGGCACACTTAAAATCCTTTCACCACACTTGGTTCGAAAGAATCGGTGACACGTTAAGAGAAGAGGAAATCTATGCTGTTTTATGTGGCTTGACTCAGACTCAAGCGCTGTTTCGGAACCCGGGCCTTAGTGGCTACGACAAGCCACTAAGCCAGCAAGCTACATCAAAACATCTGAACTTAGCACTTATTTACAACTAGCTGATGGATCAATCATATGATCCACCTGATGTTAAGTGGTAACCTTTGCCTATAACAAAGCATTGCCTCGTAGGTCACGTACGTCCAGAACGTGCTGTACAATGCACTCCCCTGCGTCCATAATCTTGAGGCATACAGGTTGTTCAGCCTCAAGTGCCAGTAATTTCACCGGCATCTACACCCTTCAAACTGAAACACAGCAATACAGCTTCACGACAGAAATAAGCATAGTGGCAGTACTAAATTTATTAGAATCATGAGAGTGAAACTTAGTCATGCCCAGAGGCAGATCTTCTTCTTCCTGCCCTTATCACACACATAATATAAGGGTTTTATCAATGGGAATTCTATTAAAATGCTCATAACATCCATTATTAGAAGCCCATGAAATAGCAACTGCACTCGAGTGCAATAAAACCAGGCTACCAACACCTATTTACTGTCTAGAATCAAGAACACTCTAGTCAATAAAGTTTAAATAAGACATCATTGTTTACTTTGAGGCCTCGAGACAGTGTAAAACTCATGTCAAAATAATTGTATACTAACATACTCGTAGCATTAGCTAGTTTTCTTTTTTGTACATTTACAGCCATACTTATAAAAGCAATTTAAATTTAATCATTGCTTAAAATTATGCCTGTCACTGTTTGTCATTACCCAGTGGTAAGAGATGGCAATAGTTTAAGCACTATAACTTTTGAAACTATCATGGTTTTCTTTTACTCGTGGACTTCAGTTCAACCGTGATCATGGTGCATGCAACTGTGCCGAAATATCGGAAGTCAACTCATCAAAATTTAATCATGGTAAATATCCCGTTGTTTCATAAAAATAGTTTAAGCACTGTTTATCTTTTGGCATAGTTTTATAAGTATGGCCATTAGTAGAAAAAACGTCGTTTTCCATCAATACCATCTAAATATTTGATAGAATAAAGTCTGATTTCAGTAACCCTGCAACAACCCTCTGCTCAATGTAAAAGTGCATGCCGGTGACCCGCAATAATTGCTCTCTAGTGTATGATATTGAAATGAAAATAGCAATTGCATAGTCTTTTCACTGAACTAATATTGGAGATTGGTCTATTCCAATATTGAAAGTAATATATTTATGGATTCTTTAATAGTGAAAAATGTAATATTTTTATTCAAAGCTTTTGATATTTTGCAAATAGCAAAAGCGATTTGGATTTAAATTTAAATTTTAATTTTAATTAAAAAGCTTAATGGAACCAAATTGGATTAACATCTTTTTTTGTCGCCGCAAAATACCTATTTTACAAAAACTGCTAAAAAACTTAACCTAGGGGACACCCGGGTTTGAACCGGGGACCTACCGATCTGCAGTCGGTTGCTCTACCACTGAGCTATATCCCCATGAACTTCAATTTTCAAATTTGAGGTTGATATTATTCAGCCGAGAAAGAAATAATAAACCTTGATTTATGAATAAGAAATACTCTGTATTATTACTGACTGACTGTCTGAAAATTAACAACTCCTAAACTTAACCCTACTAAAAGAATGAATGAATAAGAGAATTTTCAAACTAATCTCGTTATGAAAATCATACCATGAGAACAAAAAACAACACACACAAACAAGGTCAAATAAAGACAAAGTCGCGTGAATTTTATTAGTTAAAAAAAAATTAAGAAGAAGGACAGAAAATATGATAACTATGACTAATACAAACAAAAAGTCTAATCTAAAATAAGTTTCAAAGTTTTCGAGATTGAAATGAGAAGGACCTACGTAGGAATTTGTAGCTCAAAAACTTATTTGATCTCTTTGTCCTCCAACTAACTTTGGTTAGGTTACTTTTCTTTCGGTGTTCAAAATAAATCTTAAATTCTGATTGAACGTATTTTATTGAATACCAGAATTTATCAACTAAGAAATGAAATACCAACGCTAAAGTAAAATCGAACAATCTGTAAAAAGAACAGCGGTATTCGCTATTTTATCTGCAAAAGACAATTCCCGAGAAGAGTGTAATCGGCTTTCATACCGAATGGTTCCATGCTGCGGTTTTCAACAATATAATAGTTAAAGGTTTTTGTACTTTGCCTGTAGATTCTTTAGGGAAAAGTGGTGGAAGAATATTACCACATTACGAATTGCTCGGCAGTTTTATCACCAAATTCTTTGAATGAACGTAAGTTGTAATTCCGTTTTCTGTAAGTATTGAAGTTAAACGCGGCTTTATTTACGTGCTATTCGAATGAAATGTAGCTAACCGTTGTTTCAATAATAGTTGTTTTTAGGATACATACGCACTATGCGGTTACCCACAATGCGGCAGCCGCAGACTGAACCGCACAGTGCGTATAGCAACCATCCGGGTGGCCGTCACTCGGGCCGCAGCCTCAGCCCGAGTGACTGGAGCGGTCTGCGGGTAGCCGCATCGCAGTGCGCATAGAAATGAATCTTACGTACATAATTATGCTTGCGGTCAGCCGTACGGCTAGCCGCATTGCGGGTAACCGCATAGTGCGTATGTAGCCTAGTAATAAAAAAAATCTCTAGTTTTAGAGAGATAACTTCACATGATTAAAAAGAAAAAAGATTAGAGAGATTAGAAGAGGTCAGAGTTCTTCAGAAGATTGTTCACTTAAAACAAATCTTTTATGGACTTCTAAAGACTTTCATAGGTTTTTAACTTAATCGTGAAGCGTAACAAGCTTAGCTCGGATGGCCTTGTCAAATCCAGAAAAAATCTTTTAAAAACCTTTTACTCTAAGAATTCCAGACCAATTACTGGTTGGCGGTAGAATTTCAACGAGAAGTTCCGTAAAACCCTGTCAAAATACTTTGCCAAGTTTTCAACTGTATGATTTATTGCAGGAGGGTCTAACTTAAGGCGATGCTTCACCTTGACTTTGCAGTGTTTACAAACGGCAGTATATTCCATGTTTATAAAGTTGAAGAGTTGTTTACCAATTTCTTTCATCATCGGCCTGAAGAAGTCCACTGCTGGACATAGGCCTCCCTTACACATTTCCAGGAAGAACGTTTCTGAGCCCTTTCCATCCACCGACTTCCTACAATCTTAACAATGTCATGTCAGTTCGAAAATATGTGTCAAGTGCACGAAAGGAGCCTCTTCGAGGCGCACTTATAATCCTTTCACCACACTTGGTTCGAAAGAATCAGTGACACGATAAGAAGAAGAACAATGTCATCAGTCTATCTGGGTGGTGGTGGCATCAATATCTTTAGTACTATTAAAACTACTCAGTTTTATTGAAGTAAGTTTGTTTGAGGTAAGGGAAACTCAGAGTATGGAGTTTATAGACTAGTATTAAGGTTAAATTTGAAACTGACAGCTTAACGTGGCCAGTTTCTAATGCATGAAAGCACCCAGATGTTCACGCCATTAGTGGTGGCCCATCCGAACAGTGACCGCACGTTGCTTAACTTAGTACATCGTATAGGAATAATCAAGCGAGTTAATAAGCTCTTCATTTGAGCTTAGAAATATTCGGCTGTAGGTAGATACAATTCCAGTCTGGTAAAGAGTCACCTTAAGATGGTTTCTCATCATTGATCCATCAATCTACGGACTCCGTCTTTTGATATGTATGAAGATTGATTATTTTACGAGTAACTTTGATTTTTCACATGGTGTGTTGACAGGTAATGCTCCTTGAAGAGGTTATAGACGCGTGCTTTGCAATATACATACATGTATTTGAGTTTTTAATGTTTATTTTGGCCTATATTGTTCCACTGCCTGCTTTTGACTGGTCTCTCATCTTAGTCGGTAGTAGCTCTGCCATCTGTTCCGTAGGTCGTGGGTTTGATCCCCACTGAGTATCAATATTTCTGCAGCATTGTGAAATTTGTGATTTGTGACGTTGCGGTTGTAGAAATGTGAGATGCGATAATGTATCTGTTACAAAAGTAACCGTTAATCATACAGGTTAGTCCTATATCTAGCAGTAAACTTCTACAGGCTGATAATGATGATGAGATACAAGACAGTAGAGGTACACACGGCAGCTAAATGAAACGGTGTCGGTAATTTGGACTGCATATTCCGTCCCTGCTCCCGACAGTCGACGTTTTTTAATAAAACCTGAATCGTGGAATATTTTACTTTTAAATTCACCTGAAGCTGAAGCGAGTGCTTGGGTATCGTTCTCGAGCATTCAAAGGGTACAAAGTTTCAAACAGACGAGCAGTGTTCAATTTGAATTTGTGTTCAAGTATGCGTGTGCTTTTTTGTTAGCTGAAAAATATAAAGATTTTAAAAAATCTACAAACATTTAGACATTTTCTGAGATCTATAATCATTGCGTAAAAGTTTGTAGATATTTTGATACAACACAATGTGGTTCAAAACTAAGAAAACATTTGAAAAGATGACTTTAAAAAAGATGTTTAAAAAATCTAACAATGAATGTCTGCTGGTCAATAATAACGTATTGGGTCAAAACTTTTGGGTTGAGAGTTTTATTTTTTAAGTATTTACCATATTAATGGATGATTTTATTTTACCATTACATCAGAAATATATTCATCTGCATGGCCTTTTGCCTAAGTAACTTGTCTCTTCGTTATTTAATTAAATCGTAACTAACATACCATGTAACATGTAACGAGTCCAAAACTTTCGGCCAAACTGATGCTAACACAATTTTGAAACAGCAATCCTTTGTCTACAGTGGATTGCAAGTTTCGAAATTAACTAGTGTAGACTTAAGTCCCTTCTACATCCTTGAGACAATATATTAAGCTGTCCTCATCTGCCTGGTAGGTATATTGCTGGAGATAAGCTTCTCTCCTATAATGCTGCCTTCCCACGGTGCGTGGTTCTGCAGATCATCACGCACAGCCGACGACGACGCACGGCAACGCACACAGAAAGGGCTCCTGTGCTACCGCGTACCTCGTCGCACGAGACCGTTCTTATGGTGTGTCGTGCAAGCTGGTGCGGGCTGGTGCGCGATATCACGCACCGGTGGGAAGGGGCTATTAGGCTTGCTGCTTTTGAGGCGGATCGATGACCAGTGTTAAAACTTTTTCAATATTAACCAACTTTTTTTATGCATTTTTTTTATAAATTAATAAATAAATACAATCACATAATCCACACACCACTATCTAGCCTCAAATTAAGGAGAGCTTGTGCTATGGGAACCAGCAGGCCTACCATGAGCTCTGTCTGGCTCTGTCTCTGGCTCTGGTTTTGAGCCTGTGTGAGTGCTCACCAGTGCATTATACTGTGTGTGTGACGTTTTGACGTAGGGCAAAGTCGACAGATGGCTAAATATTTATATTTTGAATACAATATGACACCCAGACAGAGAACAAACATCTATGTTCACCAAACAAATATCTGTTCCCGGTGGAAATCTAGCCCACGACCTACGGTGCAAAAGGCATTTGAGATTGACTTTGTAGAAGAGCTCTTTGTGTGCGGCTCGTCCGGGGAAGTACTACCACCATGCCTATTTCTGCCGTGAAGCAGCATCGCTGTGTTTGTGGGTGCCGGTGAAATTACTGGCACGTGATGCTAAACATCTGTATGCCTCAAGCTGGTGGACGCAGGGTAGTAGATATAGGGCACGTTCTTGACGTGCCTGACTTACGATGCAAAGCTTTTTTATAAGCGATGGTTCAGCTAGTTGTATAAAAAAAAGCAATATACAACATCATAAACATTCAATGAAAATAAGAAATAACAAGTCTTAAAATAAATTGAAACATTCCACAGATAATCCGCTTGTGTCGGCATAATTTTCTTTGGATATTATATCAAAATGTGTGCATATTCCGTTCGGAACATGAGACCGCAGAGCGCGGGAACGATTAAGAGAAGATGAACGACGATGAATCGCCCGCTAGGGTCTCCACGCATCCATTACTGTGTTATTACGCCACGCCACGCCATCTGATAGCGGAGATAGGGCTGCCACGCATTACTTACTCACGACTTTAGTCGGACTTCAATGACGTTTCCAGAAATTGAAAGAAGTTTCCAGAAACTGTAAGTACCACGAAATAAAGCAAAAGCGTGTTTGGTGCTCTGTGGTAAGTACTGTATGATCTGTAAGGATCATTAAAAACGGTGGTGCTAAGCAAGGTTTCTGTTTCCTACAAGGGCCAAATTGATTTCCTTTCTTCAGTTCCCATAGGCTTTGATCGTGAAGAACGGGTCCCTATAATTATCTTATTCCTAGCAGATAACTAGTTATCTGAAGTCAGTTATCTGCTAGGAAGGAATAAGCGCTGCAGTGACTAATTAAAAAGTGTAAAAGTGATCATATAGCATTTAAAGAGGATCATGTTGGAATGGCACTAGCACAACACTATGAAGACGTCCCGTCCCTAATCAATTTGTTCGTTCATTCATGTCTGTCTGTTCGTTCTGACTCCCCAAAAGTGTGTGCGTGTGTCTTGATATCTTTATTTAAATATCAATTGTTAATTAGTTATAATTCAGTACAATAAAACAACTAAAGTAAAGATTGTGTTGGCCGTATATTCATCAGCATAAATATCCTCTAACAAATGGTAGCAGAGCGTGGTTTGGGTTCATCATGGCCACCAACCAACAAATTTCCCAATACCGCATTGAGTTACTAAACCGAAACAATTACGATACTTGGGTCATACAAGCTCAAGCCGTTCTTGTAAAAAATGGATTGTGGACCACAATAAATGACCCAAAGCCCGACGCCGAAAAGGACATGTTGGCGCGATCGGAGCTATTTCTTCTCATATCGCCTACGGAAAT
Organism: Thera obeliscata; assembly: GCA_947578465.1. Taxonomy (NCBI): domain Eukaryota; kingdom Metazoa; phylum Arthropoda; class Insecta; order Lepidoptera; family Geometridae; genus Thera; species Thera obeliscata. The sequence goes on from OX387927.1 coordinate 666,709, forward strand.
ACGGCAAGTAAAAAATTGCGCATCGGCATCCGAAATATGGAAAAAACTTGAATGTATTTATCAAAGCGAAGGCCCCGCCAGGAAGGCGGCATTATTAAAACAATTGATCCTGAAGAAACTAATGGATAAAGATGATGTGCAGGATCACCTGTCCGCCATGTTCGACAGTGTCGACATGCTCAAAAACATGGAAGTTGGAATAAATGATGATCTGCTGAGCATCATCATTCTATACAGTTTGCCATCGGCTTATGAAAAATTTCGGATAGCAATAGAAACAAGAGACAAATTGCCTACGCCTGAGGAGTTGAAAATAAAGATTATTGAAGAAGCCCAGGCGAGGTCAAGGCATGGAATTATAAACCAAAAAAATGGCAACGCACAAGAAAGCGCTTACTATTTTAACAAAAGGAAAATAAAATGCACAGTATGTGACAAAACTGGTCACGAAGCATCCAAGTGCTGGTCTCGGAGCAAGAACCAAAGTTCAAGCTCATCGGGAAATAAAAAGAAAAATTCTAAAAACTTTTTTATTTCAGAGCACACAGCAAATATGGCACATACCGAGGCTTCTAATGATGTTTGGTGTCTGGACAGTGGATGAACATCCCACATGACAGGAAGAAATGAAAAATTCAAAAACATCAAAGCCGAACAAGGGAAGCTAAAACTGGCATCGAACCACAGCGCAGAAATAAAAGGTACGGGGACAGTCCAAATCATTTATAAAGAAAATGAAATAAATCTTAATGATACCATTTATGTACCAGAGTTAACCACAAATTTGCTATCAGTAGCTCGCATAACTGAGCGAGACCATACAGTTCTGTTCACTGAAAATAAAGCCTACATAAAGGATTGCAAAGGAAAGACTGTTTTGACTGCTGACAAAAAGGATGGGCTCTATATGACTACTCTTAAAAGCATGCAAACAAACGAACAAGCAAATAATGTTTCAGATAATAATTTAATGAAATGGCATAAAAAATTGGCTCACTTGAATGAAAAAGATCTAAAAATACTATCATCAAAAAACCTAGTGTCTGGTATAGAATTAAATAAAAATGAAATATTTGAAAACTGTGAAAGTTGTATTCAAGGAAAAATGACACGGTTGCTTTTTCCCAAAAATGATGGAATAAAGACAAAACAAATTTTGGAGGTCATTCACACTGACTTGTGTGGACCCATGCAACAGGCAACCATTGGTGGTTCAAGGTATATCTTAACCTTTAGTGATGATTTCAGCCGATACTGTTATGTGTACTTCTTACAGAAGAAATCAGAAACATTAGAAAAATTTAAAGAATTTAAGGAGGAAGTGGAAAAGCTTACTGAAAATAAAATAAAGTTTATACAGTCAGATAATGGTACAGAATTTTGTAATGATGAATTCAACAAATATCTAAGAGATAATGGTATCCAGAGAAGACTGACAGTCATATACACTCCTCAGCAGAATGGACTGGCAGAAAGGAAAAATAGAACCTTAGTAGAAAAAGCCAGGTGTATGATGATTGAGTCAAAGGTTCCGGAACCTCTGTGGGCAGAAGCTGTATTCACTGCAAATTATATTGTGAATAGATGTCCTGCTAAGGCACTGAATGGTGAGACACCATATGTGAGATGGGTTGGCCGCATTCCATCTGTAAGACATTTACACGTATTTGGATCAAAAGTGTTCACACTCAACAAACAGAAAAAGCGAAATAAATTCGCATCAAAAGCAAGTGAAGGTGTGTTTGTTGGATATGCAAAATATAGTAAAGCGTATAGAATATACTTACCGAAGAAAAATACAGTAATTGTACGTCGTGATGTAAAAATACTAGATGGAAAAATGTACTATCAGAATAATGAAGTCCAAAATGGCCTAACTCTACCTGAACCTGAACAACCTGAAACCGAAAATATAAATATTAATGGAAACAGAAAACAAAGAGAAGAAACAACAATTAATAACTTATCTTTTCAGCCCTCTTATTTTCAGCAAAATGAAGAAAGTACTGATGATGATGATGAATCTATGCACTCGTTCAGCAACTATAAAGATGAAAATGAGGTCACAGTAGCTGAAAACGTAACTGCACAAAGTCAACAACAGCAATGTCAAAGTACTGGTGAGAAAACAGAGGCAAGCCAAACTAGCCGTCCTATCAGAATTAAAAACCCTCCTGTATGGTCAAATGATTATGATCTTGGAGATGGTGAGTGCAACTATGTATGTGAAGAAATCGAAGAAAACGATATTCAAAACAATGGATGGCAGGAAGCCATAAAAGCTGAAATAAAATCGCACATCAAAAATGGTACATGGAAAATTCAAGAAAAAGACAAAATGTCTAAAAATATAGTGGATTTTAAAATGATTCTTAAAGAAAAAATTGGCCCAGATGAAAAAGTAATCAAAAAGGCACGATTAGTGGCTCGTGGTTTCACTCAAAGACCCGGAATTGATTACAACGAAACATATGCTCCAGTAGCCAAATTGAGTTCAATCAGAACATTATTGGCTCTTGCAGTTGAAGAAGATTTAGAGCTTCATCAAATGGATGTAACTACTGCATATTTAAATGGAGAATTAAATGAAAAAATAATAATGAAGAAACCTGAATATCTTGAAGAATATATAACTAAAATAATGCAGGATGAAAGTGAAAATGAAAATTTGGAACTATTCTATAAAGCCAGAAATATGCTTTATGATATAAATAAAATAAAAGGTGAAAAAGTTTGCTTGTTGAGAAAGGCCCTATATGGTTTAAAGCAAGCTGGCCGTCAATGGTTCTACAAGTTAGACTGTGAACTTAGAAAAATGAACTTTAAGGCATCAACAGCTGATCCATGCATATATACAAAGATACAAGGCTCAAACAAGATGATAATTGCTGTTTATGTCGACGATTTAATAATAGCATATTCAAATAAAGAAGAATTAAATGAGCTAAAGAAAAATCTAAATAAAAGTTTTGAGATGAAAGACATTGGAAAACCAAAATATGTACTTGGCCTTGAAATAAATCATGAAAATGGAAAATTAAAATTAACCCAGCAAAGATATATTCAGAACGCATTGAAAAAATATAAAATGGAAAATTGCAAACCAATGAGTACCCCAATTGAACCATACCTAAAGTTGGAAAAATCTGCTAAATGTGACAAAGATATTCCATATCTAAATTTAATTGGTACACTAATGTATTTGTCAGTGGCAAGCCGACCCGACATAGCTTATTCTGTAAGCTATCTATCACAATTCAATAATGCTTATAGTGAAGAACATTTCAAATATGCAAAGCGCATTTTGAGGTACCTGAAGGGTACAATGGATGTTGGTATCTGCTTCACCAAGTCAAATAAAGAAATGTATGGAATGGCTGATGCCGATTGGGCTGGTTGCAAGATAGACAGAAAGTCTTACTCAGGCTACTGTTTCAAATATGCAAATAGTTGCATTAGCTGGAAAGCAAAGAAACAAAGATGTGTGGCACTATCTACAGCAGAAGCTGAATATGTAGCACTAACTGAAGCTGCTAAAGAAGCCGTTCATTTAAAGATGTTGCTTAATGATTTAGGCATTTTATTAAATAATGTTATAATTTTCAGCGACAACCAGGCAGCTCAGGGGCTTTCCACCAACCCTATCATCAGTGGAAGGTCGAAGTACATTGAGATCAAGCAACATTTCATCAGGGAATGTGTGCTAAAAGGGGTCATCGGCATCAAATGGATACCCACACAAGAAATGGAGGCCGATATCCTCACAAAGGGTCTACCTGGACCGAGGCTCCTGATGCTCCGGAAGCACCTTGGCATATCATGAGTGCTGAGCTCGTGAGCAGAGTGTTGGAATGGCACTAGCACAACACTATGAAGACGTCCCGTCCCTAATCAATTTGTTCGTTCATTCATGTCTGTCTGTTCGTTCTGACTCCCCAAAAGTGTGTGCGTGTGTCTTGATATCTTTATTTAAATATCAATTGTTAATTAGTTATAATTCAGTACAATAAAACAACTAAAGTAAAGATTGTGTTGGCCGTATATTCATCAGCATAAATATCCTCTAACAGATCATGACTGGCCTCTAGCTCAGTTGGTAGTAGCTCTGCCTTCTGCGCCGTAGGTCGTGGATTCGATCCCCACCGAGAACAAATATTTGTGTGGTGAACTTAAATGTTTGTTCTCTGTCTGGGTGTTATATTGTATTCTAAGTATGTATTTACAAAAAAAAGACGGGTTGCACTCCGGGAGTGCCGGCAGAAGTGAAAACTTGATTATTAACGTTGAGCATGTTTGATATTTTGGAATGGTTAGGGGGGGCTTGTTTGTTATTTGGCACGCTGTAACATACACGAACATTCGCGCAAGCGCCCTGCGCTGCCTAAACGAAACAGTAGGCCCAGGCATACATTTTCGCCGCGCCGTAGAGAGGGGATAGCTGTCTACTCTCCATCCGTCTTACGCTTTTTCGATCAGGTCACGTGTCCTGACGCGCTGACGCGAGTTTAAGATTTTATACCCATTACAGAAAAAGTGCTCAACGCCGCTAAAGAAGTTTTCACTTCAAAAAAAAATGTATTCAAGTATTATATCAGCTATCTGGTCCCCATATTACAAGCTCTGTTTAGTTTGGGGCTGGGTAGTGTGGTGTGAATTGTCCACAATATTTATATTTATTTATAAGAACCAGTTGTTTCAGCTACTTAAAATTGCCACACTAGGTGTTACTTATTAGGAATTTTACTTTAAACCAAAGAAGCAAAGACTAATCAATAAATGAATATTGTAGATAATCCACACTAGCCCTAACTAAGCAGTAGCCTAACAGAAGCTCTGTCTGGCTCTGTCTTTGGCTCTGGTTTTGAGTCTGTGTGAGTGCTCACCAGTGTAGTTTATTTAGTCAACACTCACACAGACTCAAAACAAAAGCCAGAGACAGAGCCAAACAGAGCTTGTGGTAGACCTACAGAGCTTGTACTTTGGGAACCAGATATATGATATAAAAAGTAAACATTCTATTTAAACACTTACAGAATACATTATAACACCTAGACAGAGAACAAACATCTACATTCACCACACAAATATTTGTTATCGATGGGGATTGAACCCACGCCCTCCAGGGCAGAGGGCAGAGCTACTACCAACTGAGCTACAACCAACGAGATTTTTTAATTCCCAACGGATCACAATGTGGCTCAACTTAGTGTAACTCGTTCGGAACTCGCCACAAACTGAGCATAGCCCAAAGCAGTCGGGGGTCGGAGCCTTGAAACTTTGAACCTACTAAACGCGGTGTATCATAGCAAACTTTCTACTGTTTTTACCAGTGCTTTAACTTACACTCGGCACTCAAATTAACTTAAGCTTAACCATGGACACTGTTTATAGACTGAGAGCACTATAATAACTATCATCCCTCAAATTAAGAAGAGCTTGTGCTATGGGATTATTAAATCTGAAATTTGGAGGATGATGGCTGCGCTATCGTATTAGGGTACCCCTGTAACGATAGAGCAATGTGTATAAATAAATAAATAAATAAATAAAGAAAGAAAGAAAGAAAGAAAGAAAGAAAGAAATAAATAAATAAATAAATAAACAAATAAATAAATAAATAAATAAATAAATCAATCAATCAATCAATCAATCAATCAATCAATAAATAAATAAATATTTAAACAGTCGGTTATCTGCGAATAAAAAAAATCCTTTGAAATAACCATTTATCGCTGAGGAATATTTGGTGGTTTATCAAGCACTAACAAACATTTTAAATTTTGTTAGTGTTTGATATACCACCAAATATTTTTTTTTAAATTATCTTATACCTTAATGTTCTCATGCAAATTACCAATGTATTTTTGAGAATAAATATATTACCTACACACTTACACCATAATTATATTCTTTCTTAGCAAACAACCAATTCAAATGTCAGTTATCTGTGAAGGAAATAAATTCCTTTAAAATAACCAGCTACACCTGAGAAAAAAAAATTCAAATCACTGGTTATCAGAAGTTATCTGCCACGAATAAGCGTATTTATAAAATAATTATCGTTTTTGACGGATGAAGTATGATTTATAACTTTGTTAGGTTTTGATATAATTAGTATAGATGTCAAAACATGTCAAAATTCGTTAGTTTTATATTAGATAATAATTTTCCGGCTTTCGCGTTCTTTAAGGCAACACCATCAAGAACAACATAATTGCCATTCTAACGCTCTTAGGTGTCGTTTATATAACGTATTGGTGTTTGTTTCGGGTTGCGGCTCATTTGCTTAATGCGTGTTTTCGGGATTCAATAATCTTCTTTTATTTTTATGGCCGTTATAACCGTTTGCGACGACAGTTTTGGACTATTTCGCCAAGTTAATGCAGGGGAATTAATTTTGTAATGTTGGAAATTGTAATCGGTGGAGACGTTTGTTAAAGGCGTACCTACTGTTTATTTCTATAAACAAGAAGAATTATAAAAATAACATTATCGAGTTTAATTTGATTGCAACGAAAATATCTTGTACCGTCATGGTGTAAGGATAAAAGGCCATGTGGTTTTAAAGTTTTTTTTAATATGAAAAAAAATAATGCTCAATGAGAAATTAGAATAATATCTACGTTGAACGTGCCCTTTCTGGAACTCTAGCCAAGCAACACCATGTACCGATCACCAAGTACACTTTAATCTTCTGTCTTCTAAGACGTGTTTTAAATAAGGATTTAAGGTCTTCATAAATCAAACGCAGACGTTTTTAAATAAGAAAAATAATCTTCAATTTAAGTCTAATCTCTAAATCACAAAACGAATCTAACTCAATCAATTCTTGACACCTTGAAGGAGTAAGATGGAAAGGTAATTAACTTTTATAACTTCAGTTGGCTTCTAAAAGTTGAGACTTGTTTGACAGGAAGAGAAAATGACAAATCCAATGCTTGACGTATTTTGTGGGAGCCCAGCGCACATCTAGATCGGTTGCGATGGCGATCAGTGTTTATCTGTGTAAAGTTCGCAGCAGTGTTTAAAACTCAACCAATTTAAAACTGATAGTCATCGCTATAGCTAATGTCCTAGATGTGCGCAAGGTTTGAGATTGTTTATAGGTTTATTATTTTTAGTCATTTCACTGGCTAAAGAAAAAAAATAACAAATATTTATTTATATTTTCTTGCTAAGACTAAATTAAGTTGAAAGCTAAAAATCCGTTGATAGAGATAGCAATTGTTTATCTTTTGATATACCTATTTTCAGATTAACTACTTACATTTATTCATAGCTTCGTAGTTTTAAAAATGTGTTATGGCTTTTTAATATAAGTTAGTGAAATAAAGCCCTTTCATGAAGAGAGCTTATAATTTAACATAAATAAAATTGAATACAAGAATATTCCTAACTTTATGCATAATAATTTTTATCCACCTAATTTTTTTAACGTTTGATATGCTTATACTTTTATTATATTTCTTATAACTGATTATTTCATGTAAAAACGAACAATTCTTGCACAGGCACAATTTATGCATTAAATTATTTTGAAAGCTTTAAAAAAACTTGTATCTATAAAAATGGTGAGCTCTCTGGTTTATTAAAACTCATATCTTGGAATTTCAGAGCTTCTGATGCAAATATGGATTTGAAAACAGATGTCAGTCGACAATATAAAATAAATTTGATTATATTTTTATATTTATTTTATTTGTGGCCGAGTTTGGGTCAAGAGCGAGATGAGTGGAAGAAACGGGGGGAGGCCTTTGCCCAGCAGTGGGACAGACCGGGCTGAAAAAAAAAAAAATATGTTATATTTATTTTGAGATTAGATAGTGTTGTTTGGATTGTCAATAATATTTATTTATTTTATTCGTTTAAATAATATAACCAAGCTTGTACTTCTTAAAGTTAATATTCAGTCTGTGAGTGTTTGTCTAAAATATACGGTTTCTAATCTCGGTTTATTACAGACTCATGAAAGGAGGTTTATTTAGAATGTAGCTCTAAACCACATGCTAATCCGACTTAGGGCGCTGGGTCTTCCACACGTGACTTACACTAATTTATTGGACAGTTATTATTGCAACAGAAAGTTCAGTCGTTATTACATTACAAACAGTAATATTGTGAGTAATAATGGGGGCATGGAAATAATATGAGCTCAAATAACTATTAGAAACATAACTATACTCTATAAGTAACAAACTAACTATCAGAAAATAGTGGAAAAAAAGCTTCTATGCCAGTAGTAAATGGGTGTTATATGTATTCTAAGTACCTATGCATTAAAAAAAAATTTATGCAAGTATTATATCAGCTATCTGGTTCCCATAGTATAAGCTCTGCTTAGTTTGAGTCTAGATAATGTTGTGTGAATTGTCCACAATATTTACATTTATATATTTTTTAGTAAGGCTTGGTAGTGTTATATGTTATGAAATGAAAGATATAATTACTGCAGCAGAAACAGTTAAAAATCACTCCTACCATTATAAAATGGATAAAAACCGCTATAAAATCAAGCCGCTCAGAGTAAGATCGAGCGTGCGAAGCGAACTACAACCATAACTTCTAAATGGTTAATGCGATCTTCATGACAAATGTGTACAGATAACGAAATTTCTAAGTCTATTATTATGGGTGGATTTTAACTTAACGATTTTTAACTTTATTTGATACTCCTCAGTAGTAGGTACATGCGACTACTGAGAAGCCGACATCATGACCAAACTGCTGAACTGATTTTGATGAATTTTGTATAAAACTAATTGGGAAGCTTTGGAAATCGGTTTCTACAAAAGTTATACGATAACAAACATAACAGGACAATCAAATTGACAACCTCTACTACTCTCTCTTATTATTGATTACTCTCTCTACTTTATTTGAAGTTGGTTAAAAACTGAATAAAGTAAAATAGTAGAAAGATGAAAGAAGCAGTAGATTAGACTTTTTGTTTTAGTTTTTAGGTAGATTTTATTATAACATGCGAGAAAAAACCTGACAACTTTTAATGATAGCTATGATATTATGATAGCGTTAGGCTGCCAGCATTGTAGAAACGCAGATTCTGTTGTTTGAGAGCAACGTGCTGTGTTTGAGAACAACACGCTTTGAATATGTAATTGTTGAACGTAGAAGCAGACAATTGACTCTGAGTGGGTTAGTTGTTAATGCAGTTGGCCTGTGGGACCATGAATACCAGATACATGGAGTCAGAATTCTGTACAACAGTAGGCCTACCACGAGCTCTGTCTGGCTCTGTCTCTGGTTCTGGTTTTGATTCTGTGTGAGTGCTCAACCAGTGCATTATCGTCGTTGCAAATTCAAAATCTCTCATGTGACACTTTTGGTGAAAATCACTTTTTAGTTTTTTTGGTTGGCTACTTAAATGGGCTACCGTCTGCAAATATACTGTGTGTGCGACGTGTTGACGTAGGATTTATTTAGTGAACACTGACACTGACTCAAAACCAGAACCAGAGACAGAGCCAGACTGAGCTCATGGTAGGCCTACAGATTATACAATGCGGTAACTTTTGCCAAAAATGTGGAGTCGTTTAGTAAAATCTCGGACTAACGCCTAGAAATAAGTTTTTTTTCAGCTAATATAAGTAGTAGCAGAAAGCTCAGTAGGCCTACCATGAGCTCTGTCTCTGGTTCTGGTTTTGAGTCTGTGTGAGTGTTGACTAAATTAATCCCACGTCAAAAGCCACACACACAGTATAATGCACTGGTGAGCACTCACACAGACTCAAAACCAGAACCAGAGAAAGAGCCAGACAGAGCTTATGGTAGGTCCACTGGGAAATTTGAACATCGCTTGTAATGATAAATATTTGTTTTTGTTTATATTTTTGGACAGGACCTTATAATACTAAAATAGACATATATTCATGGAAAACAGCCCCGCACGAGGTCGTCAAATGACGATCAATAAGATTTGAAAGAAATGATGGAAAAACAAATTCACAGATACCTAATTTATAAGAGAGAAAGCCACTCACTTATCACAAGATCAAGATACTACGGGCTGTTCTGTCTTTTTGATGCTTTTTGAGGAAATTATTTTGAAAGTTCTCAACCCAAGTTTCCAGTGTAAAAACAGATTTTTTACAATTTATAGGTTTGCGTTTGACCGCTATCTCACCTGCTGTGAAGTGATGATGCAGTCGACGATGTAGCACGCTTAGCTAGAAGATACCTGTTCACTCTTGTCTTGAAAACGTTCGAGTTGTAGCTGTGAACGAATTTGGGCCGGAACTGCACTAGTTTTAGTTAAAATCAAGAGTAAATGCCATCAAAAGTTTGAAGGCCAATTACGAGTATATAAGAAAAAATAACAAAAAATAATATAACATTCTTTCGTCCCAGACCCGGTTATATTTATTCGTTCAAAGCAAATCAACGCCCTTCAGTATTCGTCATAATATTTCCTTACATTTTCGTTCAATTTACGGCAGCTGTTGATTTTACCCTATAGGTATACCTATCTGTGAGCCTTTGTCACAAGTTACGCCACGTTTCATATCTAGCAGGGTTGGGCCTGCACAGTAATGTACTCCGTCGATTTTAGTGGAACACCAAACGGTGAAGGAAAACATCGTGAGGAAACCGGCCGAGTGCCTAATGCTTATTTGTATCTTTTTTTATGGTTAATAAACATATTTTCTTTCTTTCTTTCTTTCAGAGTAGAATCTAAAAAGTTCGAAAATGTGGGTCAAGTGCACGGAAGTAGTCTCTTTGAAGCGCACTTAAAATCCTTTCACCACACTTGGTTCGAAAGAACCAGTGACACGATAAGAAGAAGAAGTTCCACTCTCCAGCGAAAAATCAATAGTAATAGCAGAAATAAGTCGGTGCTTTTTCACAAGGTATCTCATCGAGATTGTAATCGCTGTCAATCAGCAAGCAATTTTTTTAGGATTTGAAGAATAACTTTCATAGCACCTATTTATATTGCTTTTTCTAAAGTGGATTTGGGCACGTGACCCAAAGTTATTTATTTTGTAAGTAAAATACCAACATTAATATTTCAGACAATATTTACCTACCATTTTGTTCGTACTTTCTGAGAAAGCTATTGAGTACAATGACGATTGCATTCAGCTATATAGGGTCCAAAGCACAGTGCAGCATACCAAGGAATCGAGACAGGACTTGCAATGAAAATGGAGAGCATTCTGTCAAATAAAATGAACCGTCTGGGTGTAAATAAATGTTTTTAAAAGCGTTGCAAAATAAAAAACTAAAAAGCTGGGCAAGTGTGAATTACACTATGGTTCCGTAGATGGTAGTACCTACCTCAAAAAACGTCAAACCTTTAGTCTTCTTCTTACCTTGTCACTGTGGTTCTTTCGAAACAAGTGTGTTGATAGTGTTTGAAGTGCGCCTCAAAGAGGCTGCTTTTGTGTAATTGACACATGTTTTCGAACTTCAATGTTACGACTATGTTGAATAGGTTAAATTGCAGATAAATGCTAGAAGCATTAATAGCTAGGCTTGGTCGCGTGGCACCTAGACTCGCCTATCTTTAAGACGTTTCAAAGTGATACCATGTTGTTAGGGTTTGTTTATTTGAAGGCAGATTCATTTAGTTTCTCAATATTACTCGTTTATTTTGAAAGATTTTAATTGTATGTTGGCAATGATTTCAAGTTAAAAAGTAGTTTCGATTTATTTCTGTAAGATTTATTCTATGTGGCAAGTATTTTAAATCAAGTTTGTAAGTTTATTTGGTAAATAATTATTTTATGATGGCAACGATTTTAAAATAAAACGTAGTCTCAGTTGTTTATGGTTTTGTAGGAGGTTTGTAGCCCCACGATTGGTTGAATGTTGTCATCGGTGGCGTTGGCCAATCACAGAGCGGAGTCTGCCTGTCAACTGGATGATTGTTGGCGAACTTTGGCTGTGATTGGTCAGCACTCAGAATGCACTTTTAACCAATCACGGAGTTCTTGAAAATGTGATTTTATCGACTGCCATTTTTATTCGAGCATTCTGTTATCGGCTGTTGAAGAAGTAACTATAAGAAAGTAAACTGTGAGAGTAATAAATTGTGCTACAACGTTTTGCTGTTCCTCATTTTCCACCAAGCCCTGATATAGTAGATAGGTCTACAATGTGTAAAGAAATATTTGAATTTCAATTTGATTCGTGAATCCTCTAAGAAACTTTTTTTTAATACAACTTTAGGATAAAGTGTATAAAACAAGAAGAACGTAGCATGCATTAGCACGCCCCGCACGTAAGCCACTGGATTACATTGTGTCAGTCGCTGACAGTACCATATTTACGGCAATGGTAATTCCATTGTTCCTTGATAAATTTCACCGAATTCTTTCTAAGAGTTTTGGTGGAAATACCTACCTTAATTTTTATACAAATGTTATAAAAAGGAAATGTAGTTTAGACGAGAGCGATTTGAAAGCTTTAGTCTCTTTAAATAAAATGACAAACTTGAAATCTTATCAAAATAATAAAGCTAAATCCATAATTTATGGTAACAATGTTCAAATTAGCAAACACCCAAACATTTATAAACAAAATAATGCGTGTACACTCAGCGCCACTGGCTGTTATTTTTGTAATAATATAATAATAGCTATAATTTTTTATTTTAACAACTATATGGTGCGTTTTCGACCGGAGGCACTGGTTAACCTGAAGTGATGCTGTGACCGCGCGCTCTCTGTCCTCTATCTTGAAAACGGTTCACCGTATGAAAAATGTTTTTAAACAAAATTTGTAGAAAATGTTGTATTCTAAAATATTGATAATAAATACAAATAGCAAAAAACCCATAGGAAATGAGATATTTACAAAAAAAGCGCAAAAAAACATTATTTCTGACCTTTGACCTTGAGATTTAATAGTTGCGTACACCCTACCATATGTAGGTTTTGAGACAACTTTTAGGGTGTCAATATACAAGTATTTACAGACTTACAGCTGGGTATCTCGAATTCCGAGGTGAACTTACTATAATGACTGGACTATATGAACTTAATGAATTTGATGAGTTCTTAACCTTGCAGACATTTATTAATCTGCGATGGCAATCAGTTTCACATACTACCGCTAATTTTGACAGAGCTATTTTTGACATCGATACACTGATCTAGATATTATGTGCTACCCAAATACCAGTATTTTTATTGTAAAAAAGTACGATCTGAATCACGATTTCATTACATCAGTATAAAAAATACCATGCCGTTAAATGTTACTAAACTCTCTGCAGTAAATAGCCGAGCCGATAGAAAAAAGCACTTTGAATGCATTTCTTTTATTTTTACCATTTAAACGGCGTCGACTGTACTCCACCCCGTTCAAAACTATTCCAATTTAGCCAACTTTGAATCCTGTAAAATTAACAGATGTACAAAAACCAGGGCAATTTAAGTGGTTAATGGCGTTCGTTTGGATGTCCGTAGATAAGATAAATAGCCGGGTTTTTACCTTTGTACGGAACGGGGTTGGTTTATTGGGTGTTTGTGTTTGGGGTTGGGGAAGGGGGTGTAGATTAGCCGATACACCCTACCCTACTAATACTATAAATGCAAAAGTTTCGATGTTTGGAAGTTTTGATGCTCGTGGTTATAGCGCTGTAAACTCGGTTGATGTGACCTGTGATTAGATATTTCATTTATTTAATAACAAGATTACAATTAACTTATTAAAAAAAAAACACCAATCATGAGATGTCTACCTATATCTTATTGCAGCCGACTATACCTTCGAGCAAAAACATAGTCCTTCCTTCATTGGGTAAAAAGAGGGTAGACTATTTGTCTTCCAATCACATTAAATTTACTTGCGAAGGCTTCGTTTCAACTTTAAGGGATGGTCCGATAATAATGTCCAAAACACCAATGTCACCATCACTAGCTCTTTAGTATGTCACTTTTACATAAAATTAGGGTAGGTATTAAACCACACAGCCACTCAGATCGAAAGCTAGTACTCGAATGGCGATGACGCTTGACGAACCATTCGCCAAATATCCCTACCCTACCCGCCTTACGAGCCAGTGTCGCCCTCTTGGTTTTTAGCATGGTAAAAACCAAGACACTTCCGCAGGAAGTGTAATAATTATATTTATTAATATAAAATTCAAACAAACACTAAAATTAATAAAAATATTTTACAGATAATATTCATAACCCTAACAAACTCGTGATAGCGAATACATCATCAACAGTGTGAAGAAGTCCAAGTGCTGCTATCCTCATGCTATACAGTCCCAGGAACGACGATTTTCATACTGTCAACACTGAAATTACATGAAACATTTCAAGTCTAAGCTACTACAAGGTTCTATGGGGTAAACAGTTGCTTTTGAGCTCTATAAAATAGTTTGGCAATCATCAAAGAACTAGTCTTGGCACATCTTATTTTTTTTCTTTTGAACATTTTTGAAAAAAAAAAACAATTTTTAAATTTTTGTGGCTTTTCCAAGTGTACTATGTTATTTAACTGGAATAAAATAAATTACGTAGACAATCCACACAGCACTATCAAGGCCCCAAATTAAGCAAAGCTTGTACTATGGAAACCAGTTAACTGATAATTTATTTATTTAAAATTGTACTACGTACTACTTAGAATACAACACCCAGACAGAGAACAAACATCTGTGATCACCACACACATATTTACATATTTGTTCTCGGTGGGAACCCAACCCACGACCTACGGTGTTGAAGGCAGAGCTACTACCAACTGAGCTGAGAGGTCAGTCAGATGTACGCAAGGCTTTAAGTACTGTTATCTAAATTTTCCTTTCCGTGTTGAATAGGTGAACGGTAAATAACCCCAAGGCTTCAAAATGTTCCGTTCAATGCCCTTAAATAAATTCAACCCCTTATTTATTTAGGGCGGAACCCAAGTCTGATCCCGTCAGATGCACACGTTGTGTAAGGTGCTGGTTTTAACCGTTAATTGTTAATTAAGAGTATGGTTTGCCTAGTTATAGTTTTCTTAAACACGAGGCCGTTTCAGTACGGCCTCGTGTTCTTTTGTCCGATTTGGAAGAGTCCGATTATCAAGATGTGCATCAAATCCTTTCGCCACACTGGCACTGCACTGGTTTTAACCAGTGACACTACTAAATAAGAAGAAGGTACTGCGTTTTAATCCCATTAGTTTTGAAAGAAGAAAACTCATTTTATTTAACCCACAAACACATTGAACAAAAAATTTGTAGGTAACAAAGAAAACGTAAAACATAAAGGAAAACGTAGAAGGTAAAAATAAAATAAATTTAATTGGACGGTACACTAGTACCTATCTAAGCTGTGTTGTGTGGGGCAAAGTGGTCAAAGGTCAAAGGCTAAGTTTTGTTACTATGGAAATCAGGAACCGATGTTCAAACAATATTGTGATTTCAGTTGCAAAGATAATCCGCATATAGTAAAGTACTTTTGATATTATTTGTGCAGTAAATTTTATTGTTATTGGATCTTTTAACAAAACTACATACTTAGTTACAGCTTCTAAATAGGCTGAAAATGAACGCTCATCAGAAACCAAATGTCACATGAACAAAATTTTTTTATATTTAATTTTAACCATTATTATTAGGTACATTATTACAGTGGCAATTGGCAGCTCATATAGCTCAAAGTCTCGACAACTCGTGAGGAATAAAGGTTCTCGAAGGGTGACAAAGAACCGAACGTAGGGCACCCACTCAACCGATGGACTGACTACATTATTAAGATCGCAGGAAGTCGGTGGATTGAAAGGGCTCAGAATAGTTGCCCTGAAAATGTGTAAAAAAGGCCTATGCCCGGTAGTGGACATCTTTAGGATTATGATGATGATATTACGGTGGCTATATAACGGTAGCTGTTTATAGTACGCCGTGATTTATGTAACATAATTGAAACTACACGGATACCGCGGAGCTGAAATGTGGTGTGTTTGTATTAGAACCTTGTGTTTCTAGCCTTAATCTTCTATAATAAGATTTAAAGACCATGAATGAACCTAAAGGCCATGAACCTAGAGACTATAGACTCTCATGCTGCTTTCCTACGGTGCGTGGTTCTGCAGATCATCACGCACAGCCGACGACGACGCACGGCAACGCACACAGAAAGGGCTCCTGTGCTACCGCGCACCTCGGCGCACGAGACCGTTCCCATGGTGTGCCGTGCGAGCTGATCCGCCTCCGTGCGCGATATCACACACCGGTGGGAAGGGGCTATCACGCTGTTACTACAGCGTGATGCTTAGGGCTTTGGACTTTGGGCTTTGGTTTGTGTCAAATTCAAATTTAAAAAGTACTTATTCACTTTTTTTTTTTTTTTTTTAATTTGTATAAATAAATTTATTTACACAAAGAAATATTTACAAAATGTACAAAATACACAAGAAACAGTTGAGCTATCTGCAGATCGTTACAAACGATCTAGAGATAGCTCAACTGATCCAAAAGACGACTGTTCCTTATTCACTGAAACAAGGGTAACTTTGAAACGTTATTAAACTAGGTATTTACACGCAATCAACATTACAAAAACAGGCAGGTTTGGTCCCTAAAGTTCTTTTGTATGATTCCCCAATCTCAAAAGTGACATCTCTAGCAAAGAAAAAGAAGAAGAGATATGGCGTCGTTACATAGAGTTGTATTATCTCCAGTGTAATAAAGAAAAACAGAATGGTAGCTATAATCAATGAAGAGTTTTCGTGTTAACAGTACATACATGGATCTACAAAGACATCTGAATAAAACAAAGTTTAGTTTAATTTAAAAGTTTTAAGCCTTATTGTGTGTAGTGTATCGGTTTTTCTGTATGTGGTTTCGTGGTTTCGTTGTTGATGAAGAGGGTTCGGAATCGTTCTTCCGTATATGTACAGAATCCTCTATGTCTGTATGTAGTGGACTTCTTCAGGCTGATGATGATGCTGTTCTACCGAAAATGTTCAGGATAATCTATGCCTACTACATACATGTAGTGGACTTCTTCACACTGATTATGATGATAAACTATCGGAAATATCTAGGATCCTCTAATTTGTATAATTATTTATTTAATTAATTAGAAAGGTGTACCTACATTTCGACCACTTACACTAATTAATACAAAAACTAAGATTAAAATATAGCTTACAAAAAAAATCTATGCCTGTATGTAGTGGACTGCTTCAGGCTGATGATGATGATAACAAGAATTACAAAGGTTACTTAGGGAATATTACAATTTAATGAGAGATCAATACCCTTGCAGCTAGATCAAATCCCAATCTCGCTTGTAAATCAAGAGACAGTCGTAATACTACAGCACTCTGAGATTCAAATCCAAGGTCCCCCACCCCTACTTGCAAACAGGGTGAAGGAAGGAGGGGGAGGGGAGAGCCACCGCTAACATCTCTGATCACTCTTCGAGTTTTTGTCGCGGACAAATAAGAATTTATATTCAAACTGTTTTTAGAAGTCTCGTTACTGTGATCACTGTTTTGGTGTTTGTGTATACCCCCTCATAATTAAACGAATGACAAAATAGCGGCGATAATCTATACTTCTCAGGAGTACGAGCGAAAGCTTACCTACATTTTTGATGTGACAACGTCTTATAATTCGATGGAGCCGGCTGCACGCACGAAAAAACATGACTCATGCGGTGTTACCTTGCTCTGAGGCGTTCCATTTAAGGCTTGAAGTGCAAGCGAGAGCGCGGAACGAGCGACAAAGAGGCACAATCGGCCTCCGCGTTTGGCGGCGTTCGACATCTGTCTCTCTCCTACTTGAGTGAGCGATGCGTCCGCGTGGACAGCTGTATGACGTTGTCACGTTCAACTATCGTCAGTAAACCGACTTTACAGACATACAATTTTTTTTTATACAACAAAGTGGACAAACAAGCCACCTCATGGAAAGCGGTTACCTATCAAAATCAAATCAAAATAAAAAATATTTTTATAATGTTCTTACATTTAACATAATAAATCGGGTTGGGATCTCTTCAGGTAAGTTATAATAACCTGTGTTTGAAGAGTCCCTTCTATTCCGCGGTCTTGGTATGTTACAGTAGGTACCTTATTCAAATGTAGATTTTGGGTAGATTGCTAAGGCTTAAATTTTATCTTATAAACTAGGTAGTCATGCATATTTAACAGGAGCGAAGATATTTTTTTTTATGCCTGTAATACCAGAGGCTTCACAAGCTTGTTGCAAAACCCTTTAAACTTCTAAAACGCCCTTTCAAGATGAGAAAGAAATAATTAATTTGAATACTAATGCAACATTTTTATATTGAACTTATTATTTACCATGCGTTTTCAAATGTCGTCGTAATTGGTGTTGACTTAATAAAAAAAGCAGCCAAGTGCGAGTCGGACTCGCCCATGAAGGGTTCCGTAGCATCAAGTAACATAATATACAGAAAATAAACAGGAAACAGGTTCTTGTAGTTCGTCGAAAGGTAAATTGCGGTTTACGATTTATGACGTATAAAAAAAAAACTACTGGCTAGATCTTGTTCAAACCAAATATCGTTGAAAGTTTGCATAATAATGTACAACATATATTTTTTTTAGTTTTATCATTCCCTTATTTTAGAAGTTAGAGGGGGGGGACCAACTTTTTTCAACTTTGGAAGTGTATCTCGCGCAAACTATTCAGTTTAGAAAAAAACTATATAAGAAACCTCAACATCATTTTTGAAGACCTATTCATAGATACCCCACACGTATGGGTTCGAGGAAAAATTTTTTTTTGAGTTGCAGTTTAAAGTATGGGGACCCCCAAAATTTATAGTTTTTTTTCTATTTTTGTGTAAAAATCTTAATGCGGTTTACAAAATACATCTACTCGCCAAGTTTCATTAGTGTAGCTCTTATGGTTTCGGAGAAAAATGGCTGTGACACGGTCGGACAGACAGACAGACAGACAGACAGACATGACGAATCTATAAGGGTTCCGTTTTTGCCATTTGGCTACGGAACCCTAAAAATGCAAATTTAAGATTGTCAGTTGCGGTAGTATGCTGATTTGGACTTTAGCTCGAACGGAATAAGAACTTTCATATTTTATGATAAGTATACAACCAGTACGAAGTTTTTAGAATACCTAACCCTTATTGAGTTTATATCTAAGGTTACTCCTTTGATAAAACTAAGTAAAAAATTTCATTACATTCGGTCTGGGCAAAACAAAGCTTTATTTATTTTAGTGAGAAATATGTACGCTTCGTTTCAGTTTTTATTTTATATACACTAACTGGCTACATTAGACAAATGGTGTCTGTGTGTGTAGGTATGTTTTTAAAAACTGCTGCTTCAAGTAAAGTAAGTGGCAGGAACATAATTTCAGTCTCATGAAAATGTTAAGTTCATGTTAATAAAATCAAGCCTTGCGTACATCTAAGCGTTCTGCGATGGCGATCAGTGTAACGCTGTCAAATATCGTTGTCATATTCAAATATGTCAAACATAGACTGGCCTCTCAGCTCAGATGGTAGTAGCTCTGCCTTCTGAGCCGTAGGTCGTGGGTTCAATCCCCATCAAGAACAAATATTTGTGTGGTGAACACATAATGTTTGTTCTTTGTCTGGGTGTAATATTGTATTCTAAGTATGTATTTACAAAAAAAAAAAACGTAAGTATTATATCACCTATCTGGTTCCTATAGTACCTACAAGCTCTGCTTAGTTAGGGGCTAGATAGTGTTGTGTGGGTTGTCTATAATATTTTTTATTTTTATAAGCTTCAGGCAAAATCTAAAAACCCTAGCAGCTAGGCGTGCGCAATAAAAAAGAATAATCGTCTAAATTGTTTTAAAAATTAATACGTTCATCAAAGTAAAATTGAATTTTCTTTTAACTCGCAAACTAACTCGTTAGCGGAGCCAGCCGGCCGTGAAACTTATGTAAATCGCAACTGAAATAGTTTGAATATTCCTTTATGCAATTAAAACGTATGTGTGTAGCGATATGTCACTGCGGATTGGCTTGCAATCTGAAATCAGCTTTGAGGCAAAGGGTTTAAGTTTAATTTATCATCCTGGCCTTTGAAACACCAAATTCAATGCTTTTTAGTGCAAATTACCAAGGAATGGAACTCTTTGGTCGTCAATATTTCCGGAACATTACAACGTTGGAATTTTCAAGTCAAGAGTGAACAAGAATAGCTAAGCGTGCTCCATCTTAGGGTGCATTTTCACTTTCCATCAGGTGTGATGTCAATCAAACATTTAGTTTTAGCTAACAGCAATAAAAAAAATATGAATGCAAAAGAGTATGATCTATTCATTACTTTATCACGACTTATAAAGCCTCCGCCCACGCATTGCTAACGGTACCTATATCTGGAAGCAGTACCTTTCAGATAAAAAAATATTTTTTTTAATCGGCTCACAAATGACGAAGTTATGCGGTAACAAACATTAAAAAAAAAATACAATCGAATTGAGAACCTCCTTCTTTTTGATTGGAAGTCGGTTAAAAAGCGATCTATTCCGTACAACTTAACAAACACACTGATGATATATAAAATGATATTACAACCCCCACTTAAAAAACTGCTCACATTCCACCTAAATCAGCTGGTTTTGCAACTCCTTGCACTTTGGGTTTTAACAATAAGTGGGCTATTACACACGCGTGCTTTTTTTTTACCATTCCCGCACTAGTGCTTTTTCTTTCCCAACTGTCAAAATAATGTCTAAAAAGAAAAACCAACCATGAAGTTTTTACTAAAAAAATTCATCGAAGTTTTTATGATTCATGCAAATACGTATTATTTCTAAAAAGAAGCTACTAATTTGTTTCATTAACAGATTTAATGATTTTATTGAATGAGTTATGTTAGGTTTCATTACATTTCATCTCATTAAATTTCATTTTCAATTCATATCAATAAAAAAAATCTACTGAAGACTTGGCTGTATGGGTATTGTTCCCTTTGCCTTCCAGAATGGGTGAAGAAAAAAAAAATCTCTGCTTATATTTTACGGTTGGCGCCATTTTTCAGACATTTTCTTTGCGAGTTTATTTGTTTGTTGCACAAAATGAGTAATTTCGACCCTAGTTTTTTTGAATTAACACCACCGGAACTCAGTATAATTGCACAAAATGCTTCGGAGAACATTTTACCGGAAAAGTCAAAAAGTCGCATGCATACATACGACGAACTTATTGCGTGGAGAGAAGAGAAAAAAGCAAATAATATTTTTATTATTTTATTAAATTGCTTAATTTTTTCGCAACTGTATTAAAAATAGTCGTTCAGTACACGTGCGGAACCGTCATTGCAACTTGTTCCAACTGTCATCATTCATGTCATCAGTCATCATTTGTCGGAACTCTTTGCAATGACAGCCTTCCCGCACTTGTAATGAAATATACTATTTCAATCGGAAAAGTCCGCAGATATGTTATATAGTTATTATGTCTTCTGTGACAGCGAGTACCGGCTCGTCCGCTGTTTGAGCTCACGAGATTAACTCAGTCCGCTCTTGCGTCCGCTTCAATGAACACAACAACCATACCTTTGTACTTTAATAAGTACAGTTGTACGAGAAACAATAGTTGCGGCTTTATTGCGTTGACTGGTTTGAAAACTAGCATTATACATGAGACAACTGACTGGCCTTTCAGCTCAGTTGGTAGTAGCTCTGCCTTCTGAGCCGTAGGTCGTGGGTTCGATCCCCACCGAGAACAAATATTTGTGTGGTGAACACAGATGTTTGTTCTATGTCTGGGTGTTATATTGTATTCTAACAATGTATTTACAAAAAAAATGATTTTATTATGTATTATATCAGCTATCTGGTTTCCATAGTACAAGCTCTGCTTAGTTTGGGGCTAGATAGTGTTACGTGAATTGTCTATAATATTTATTTATTTACAATGATTCGGCTTGAAATGAAATAAAAAAAATGTATTTATTCGCTTGAAATATGGTTAATATTTTATTTTTTATGAAGAGTAATCAAAGAGTCATTATCTCACCGCAACTCTTTTAAAGTTTTTTAGCCAACGTGATTCAATTTTATTTAGTTTTCTTAGTAAAAGTAGAGAGCTCTTTACTCACTTTACCTTAATTGCTCGTAACTAAATGGCAAGTGAAGTGAAAACTAAACATTTTAGAGGCGAATTGAGCGCAACCTATTTATTTGAGGTTGAGTGGCGATGAAGATCGAAAGGATCTCTTCGAGAAGGGTCAAAACGTATACTTAGGCATAGAAAATTTATATAACTCTAAAGTTTAGACCGTGTTTCGGGTGTACGGTCAACACTTGGCCCCGGAAGCATTAGGCAGCCTAAAAACGATGCCAGAGTTGGTCAGTAGCTCAAACTAAGTCTAACTTTGTAGAAGTTACTTGGACACCAGTTTATGGACTGATTATCGTGACTGTTAGAACTTCTCTGTTGAGAAAAAGCATTTGAATTCAAAATGTATTTTGTAAGCATTTGTTTTTTTTTCGGTTGGACCGGAACGGTTATGTTTGTCGCTTCTATATTTTATTAAGAATTAAGCAAAATAATTAAATCATAAAACTCACGCAACGTACCGCAAAATAATTAATACGTAAAACGTATTAGTTATTTCTAATAAATGTACGAAAAGTTTGATTAACAAATGTTTATCAAACTTTTCGTACATTTATTTGAAGTTTTACAGATGCGTTTTCCGACCGAGAGACCGCTACGCATATTATAGAAATAGTCAAAATTCCATGAACCTTTTTATATCATACTATTTTCTCCACCAATGTAGAACGAATATTTTGCTACACGATTCGATAAGAACACGCAGGGTATGCAAAGAAAATTACGATCAACCTACTGACAAAGAGGGAAAAAATGACAACATCGTCGATTTAGAAGAATGACAGCAGTACACATAAAACTCCCTTGGCGTACGTGCCTCAAAAATATCTTGCATCGTCGCTGGCGTAAAATATGAGCTCACAGTAAAAAGTTGATGAAACCCTAAAATTGCAAAACCGTGTAGGGAAATGCTTTGCGAAACAGTATAAGAATAAATAGCTTTTTAACAGTAAACACACTCTTTTTTATAACGCTTTTATTAGCTTCACCTGTATGTATTGTTAACCAGTTTTGGGAATAGGACGTCCCTAATTGAATCAAGCAAAGAGTTACAGCTCTAGCGGAGAAAAAGAAGAAGAGGAAGGACATAATATGGCGTCGTTAAGGATAATTGTATTATTTGTGGTGTAATCAAATAGAACAGAATTGTAGCTATAATCAATGAAGAGTTTTCGTCTTATTAGTATGTATGTATGTATGTAACCGACCCCTTTGAGCTCGATTTTGTCCTACTTTGAACTATCAGATTTGATTCAAACTTTGCACATCTGTCAAAGGTCGATGACAATGCAATAATATGAAAAAAAAAAAAAAAAAAAAAAAGTAAATAATAAATTCTAGTTTGAAAAACTAAAAAAAAACACGCTTTTATAACTAATTGAACTATATGGCATGTCTCTATCCTAAAAAGTTCGAATGAAGTTTATTTTTTCCCCAACTTTCCGTGTCTGTTTCCGTTAATGGAACGCAGCCATGTCTTATTCCCCATCTACTGTATCCATGTTGTTTACTGCTTCGGAAGTGGTATTTATGCTGTGGTCGGTGACAAGGCGCCATCTGGGGCACATCGCGACAAACATTAGCAATTCAAATGGCGGACCCGTCCGTTGTCTTTGTAAAAACAAAATACACAAATTAATGCAATTATGACTTGTGACAGCTGTAAAGGAGATGATGCTAATTTTAAGTGGGCTTTGGCACCCCTATAAGAGTCATTGAATGGTAGCTTGTGAACCAGCTATGAAATGATACGAATATGAGAGAACCCTAATAAAATGTAAGATTTTTTTATGAAAGTATAATTAGAAAATAAACATAAACATTATTAAGTGATCAAACTAACTTACCAAGTGACGTTCGATCATAATTGTCCCAAACGAAGAGATTGAATACATTCACTTGTAGTAGCTCCGCCTACGCTTCAACTCACTCGCACGTATTTCAGCTCCATAAGAAAGAAAGAGATAGCATACGCCATGCTACCCGGCTCCAAGCTTCATTTAGTTCAGAGAATAAGCACGTACAGGGTCTCCAACATTGCACATTGGGGTATCCTAAGGGATGGTAGGGACCTTCAATCTCTTCGTCAAAGTTGGGACAATTATGATCGAACGTCACTTGGTAAGTTAGTTTGATCACTTAATTGTCCCAACTTTGACTTCAAGATTGAATACATTCACTTGTAGGATGTTCAGAGAAAATGAAAAAATGTTGGAGAAAAATAAATCAAATAAAATGTAAAATGTTATGAAAAAATTGATATCTTTTAAATCTAGTGTTGATTAGAAAAAAAACAAATAATTAAAATAGTTCTTTCAAAAACAAAACAATTGTTATGAAGACTTTTTTTTTTTTTTTTTTTGCTTTTCTTTTTTTTTTTTAAGTAGATAAAAATAAAATTAATCAAAGTAAATTTAGTTTGTTAAGTTAGAATCAAATTCATAGTTCATGGTCTGCTAATGAAATGAGCAGTAGCAGTAGTTTAGTATTTTTATAATAACATCTACTCGGGCGCCTTCTGTTCGTTGTGCAGCAGAAGTATTTGTGTAACGAGTATTATGCGCACTAAACACACTGATAGCGTGATGAGGCATCGACTTGCTAGCATTTCTTTTATTCAACCGCCTAAAGTTTGTGATCAAGCAGGATGGTTGTATCTTGCTTGGAGGATTTTTTTTTTTTTTTTTTTCGTCAATGTGGCCTGCATTGTTACTTGATCTATCGAGATCATAGCTATGCATAAAGGATACTATGCATAGTGTACTTACAGGACGAATGCAAGGGCGCCATAGTTAAAGATCAGCTTCGGTTGAGCTTACCTAAACACTACGCATATACATACATACATTACAATTATTCTTCCACTATCCTAATATTATGTTTCATTCTAGTCAATGATAATGGTTGGCATCTTTGACCAAACAAAACCACGGAACAGCCAACAAAACGACTAGGTTTTTCGTGAGTCAGGGAACTCAAGGAGTTACAACAACAAGTTTGAGTCTAAGTTGGCCTGGTAATCAGCACATCACTTGTGTTACAGGTGGAATCATTGTCATGAAAGCTGATGGGTTTAATTTTGAAGGAACTCATTCATAGGAAACATCCGCTATCTGGTTTCCATAATACTAGCTCTGCTTAATTTGGGGCAAGATAGTGTTGTGGGGCTATTCACAAAATGTATTATACCTATTGGGGATTTTTCATTATTTTTTTTTTTTATTTTTTTTATTTTTTTATTTTAACTACTCGGTGTCTGAAAAATAAACAACGGTGTTAACTGAAGTACACAACACTAAGCTAAGTGCAACTCATGGAGGAGCTCAGCAGATTTCCTTTTTTTTTTTTTTTGGTAAATCTAAATAAGACAAGGATAGAAACAGCTGTTTTGGAATGACACTGGCTGACGAAAGTACTATTGGAATTACTAAAACTTTTTGCAAGCGCCACAAACGTTTGAACTCGTTCATGTTGTACTACTTCATTTCAGTAAATAAGGGATAAAGTGGAAAAACTTTATTTATTGACCCATACGAAGATCCCTTCCGTAAAAACTGCTAGGAAGTTAAGTAAGTCACAATACCCTGATATAGTACCCTGATATGGTATGAACCTATACCTATGCTAAGTTCCACAGTACCCCCCATGGTTTAAAGCTAGAATAGTATATTGAGACTTAGTATGTACTATTGAACAAAGATGCAAGAGTCGTAATAATTGCTGTATAAGGAATTGTTGTCTGGCCAAGGCTTGCTGGGTAACACCATCGGCACCAGGGAAAGGTGTCGGTGAAGAGGGTAGAACATTATAGACAATCGAAAAAATAAAACCATCAGGTGGAATGAGATCAGATAAGAAGCATGAAGGAACAAGACTATTTCAGTAACCTGATTAGATAAAACATAATTATGTAACACCCTTAATTTTGCGTATACATGGAAAAAGCATATATATAAAAAACGAAAAAATACAGGTCCCTTGACTGTAAATGCATACACGTTGTACACAGTAGGATCTCTTTTTCAAAAGATTACTATTACTACAGCTGCCATAGTAATAAAAGCAAATTTTTAAATACTTGTAAATTAGCTAGGTCACTGTTTGTCATCATTCATTTGTAAGATGGCAATAGTTTAGGCATTGTTTATCTTTTGACAGATTTGAATATACATATTAAGGACTTTGTCGTTTACCCTCAAAGCGAATAGATCTATCTCTGATTTGTGTTTATTGTTATTAAAGCTTTAATGCATCGCATTCAAAATCAAAATTTGTAGAAAAGCAACGAACAAATAAATGTTACGTAATCTTTCGAGTTATAATTTTATCACTAAGGCAAGGCAGTAGGTGCTGTACTGCTGATATATGTATGCGCCAGCAACTGCAGTTGTAGTGCTGTTACAGCTGCCAGAAGTTCCAAAAAGACGTGTTATAGATATTCGATAAAGATTTTTTCTCTTTTACAAGTTGCACTTTGGGCAATTGAATAAAATCGGTATATTTCAAGATCGAAATCGATAGGAATAGCAAAATTAATTTAATTTCTGTAAGAATAATCTGTTGTCAGAATATTATTTACCGACGACAAAAATACCATAGTGTATATAAAATGGTAACGTTTATTTTTGAATCGTAATACTCAATACTCAATAATATTATATTTATTGCATACACATGGATTAGTTTAGTTTTGGTAATAAAGGTATGTAATAAAGCAAAGCGCTACACAAACGCACTCCAAGGATGTTGTGTAAGCCCAGCCTTGACAACAGCAGAACAGTCTGCAGTTAAAATGCTCAAAATGGACAAAGTTTTTTTTTTTTTTTTTTACTCAGTGAGCTTAAAAAATTTAATTTCTGCTTTAAACATGCTCTGAGCAATCTTTGTAAGTATTACATAAAAACAACTTTCATCTTTAGGCATAAGATTTATAATAATACCTTATCGTAATACCATAAAACCATAAGGCGCAGCTTAGGCCACCACCGTTACTTTTGCCCCCTTTGGCTCCCCAATGGTTTTCATAGGGATAGCCTAAAGTAGGTATATAATAGAGCTATTTCTTTTTAATTAAAATAATAATAAACATCATTTTTTGAAGACGAAGATCTCAGAATAAAATGTTGAGTCTTAAATAAGAAAGATAGATAGATAGATAGATAGATAACAATTTATTGTACACAAGGATACATTACAAAAACTAGGCGTAACAAAAATAAAGTACAATGGGCGGCCTTATCGCTGAAAGCGATTTCTTCCAGGCAACCTTAAATTTCTTAATAAGAAATTTTCTCATCAGATAATTATAGGTACTTCTAGAATAATTATAAGCTTAAAAAACTTGAGAAACCGACTTCATTGCCAAACGGCTTAACCGATTTTAATGAAATTTGTAAAAATAAGTTACAAACATTAAAAAAATTATTAAAAAAAAAATGGCAACACCGATTTTAATAAAATTAAAATGGTACCAATCTGGAAGCAGTACCTTTCAGATAAAAAAATAATTTTTCAAATCGGCTCACAAATGACGAAGTTATGCGGTAACAAACATCAAAAAAAAAAAAAAAAAAAAAAAACATACAACCGAATTGAGAACCTCCTCCTTTTTGATTGGAAGTCGGTTAAAAAACTAGAAAATATTTCATGTGACTGCATGTACCTGCGAGGTTACTGCTTTTGCTTCGATATCCCCGACTGTTTGTACCGATGCGTCGTTGTTGGTGATGGCGCCGACGCTTGCTGCCCACGGGTGGATAAAGGCCGGTATGCAATCGGTCGGCGACAATACGGCACCAG
Organism: Thera obeliscata; assembly: GCA_947578465.1. Taxonomy (NCBI): domain Eukaryota; kingdom Metazoa; phylum Arthropoda; class Insecta; order Lepidoptera; family Geometridae; genus Thera; species Thera obeliscata. Next base: position 694,563 of record OX387927.1, read on the forward strand.
GCGGGGCGCACCGCCCTGCCGCCGGCCGCCGTCACCGCGTGGTTCCAGTGTCATGAACCACGGTTACTCAACAATTGGCCGACAGGCGCTTTTGGAGTTTGAATTACTTGCAGAAGAAACTCACGAAAGTATATAAGTTTTCATATCTTCTGTTTACTACGCAGACTTAATGAGATAGCTCAGTTGGTCATCAATCAATGAAAACATGTTCTAACTTTTGTTGCATCGAAAAAGTATCAAAAGCATTTATCAAGCACAGCAAGCAGGCTTAATAGCCAATTTTGCTTTTTGAGGATTTTGAGGCTCATGGGATTTTTGAGCAGACTCTTTAACATCAATCGTTAACATTGAGTTTATTTCTCAAAAGGCAGTTTTCGTGAAATAGGTATTCCTTGAATAAATGTTCTTTTACCTCTTTTTGAGTCCATCCCGTAGGAGGTTCCCTCATAAGGTTCATCGTTTCCAGGTTATCATAGGTGTAAGGACCCCACTCGTTCGTCTAGACCTCAAAGGTCTTGAAGGCAAGCGAAAGCTCTGACAAAGCAAAAGGCAAAGCATTAGCCTCTTAGGCTACTACCGTCACTGTATTTGTCGCCCTGGGCGCCGGGCATCTGGTTGAATTAGACTTGTCACCACAGGTGGTGTTGTCGTGGCCAGACGGATCGTGTTTGGGCTTCCAAGGGAATGCACGTTGTTTTCATGACAGGTGCTAGCGATCGTGCCGGTGGTGACGGGAGCCAGGGTAATAAAAAAAAGAAGGGTTAATATCCCGTATTAACTCATTTCATAAATAGCTATTGGTCAATATCTCGTATTGACTCGAAGCATTCAAAATCCTACGGTCTAATATCACGTATTAGATCTGAGAAAACACAATTCCGTTCAGGGCCGTTATTCGCTATTGCCAAACCACGCGCGTTACGTGAACACGTTAAGACATCGGTTTAGCAATCGTTGGATTTTGAACGAATCATGTGAAATAACCAAAACATCAAACGTGGGGCATAGACAACTAGTCTTGTGGCATACAGAATACCATTTTTCGATTCCGCACCAAGGCGCGTTTGCGTTTAGATCACGTTGTGAAGTCACACGTTTTGGGCACGGAATCTCCAATGTAATAGCGAATAAGGCCCCAGGCGGGTACACCTTGAGAAAATCCGTTGAATTCACTTAACTTCACATGTCACACCTTTTTACGACACCTTTCTTCTTTATTACTAACTGTATTCCATCTAGACATGACGATGAAAATCATAAGTAAATACGGAGTATATTATATATATTTTTAGTCACTACGTGCGGTAGTCGTGCGCGCACGAAAACGAATGAAGCTTGGAGCCGGGTAGCATGGCGTATGCTATCTCTTTCTTTCTTATGGAGCTGAAATACGTGCGAGTGAGTTGAAGCGTAGGCGGAGCTACTACAAGTGAATGTATTCAATCTTGAAGTCAAAGTTGGGACAATTGACATCTTTAACGAAAACACAAATCTTCCTAGATATAAAAAAGTCGTGTTAGTTACACTATTTATAACTCAAGAATGGCGGAACCGATTTGGTTGAAAATTGGTAGGGAGGTAGCTTAGAACCGGGAGAAGGACTTATAATACTTAACGGTAACGGGGCGAGCAAAGCCGCGAGCGGCCACTAGTAAATAATAAATAAACTTGAACATGATGTGCGTTTTTGGTAGAATTCCGTAATAAAGCCACGCTGTACCAACGATGTAGGCGACCAAATCTGACCTAAACATTATTCTGGCATAGAAAAGGTACTGTAAGAATTCAAGTCCTACTTGCTACTGGCCAGTTTTTAAGGTTCCGTAGGCAAATGGCAAAAACGAAACCCTTATAGATTCGTAATGTATGTCTGTCTGTCTGTCCGTCCGTATGTCACAGCCATTTTTCTCCGAAACTGTAATAGCTAGACTGATGAAACTTGGCGAGTAGATGTATTCTGTGAACCGCATGAAGATTTTTACACAAAAATAGAAAAAAATCAATAAATTTTGGGGGTCCCCATACTTGAAACTGAAACTCAATACTCAATGCATTTATTGCTTTACACATGGTTTAATTTGTACATACATAGATTTTAGGTGTAAGTAGGTATCACATGGACCCTGCATAGGGTATAGCAAACATGGAGGCAAGCCGAGGTTTTAAGGTAAGTAGGTACTTACGATTAAATTATATATATTTATCTTGATATTTAAAGGATTGTGATGTACCTTATCTTGATAGGTAGTTATCGTGCCGGTTATTGTCTAGTTTTTAAAATTTTATGCAACTCAAATCGTAGGCCGCAATTTACCTTGCGACGAACTACAGGAACATTTATATTATGTTACTTGTTGCTACGGAACCCTTCATGGGCGAGTCCGAATCGCACTTGGCCACTTTTTAATTATTTTCAATGAAAAATTAAAATTTACAATGTAAGAATAATAAGAAATTAAAACTTAATTTTAAATGAGTTAATTTAAAACAGTGTTTCTAATATTATTATCTTTGTCATTCAAAATTGCTTTTGCAAAAGGGTCCCTTAATTAAAACACGAAATTGTTTACAACATAATTCAGAATAAAATTAAACCTTTATCTTGATTTAGATGTAAATTAATTTCGCAAAGTTGGATTGTGTTGAAGGACGTCAAAAATGAAAATATTGTCCCGGGATTTATACAGGGTGTTTGTATTTCAAAACTTGAGTGTTGAATTTGATCCCACGATCTTACCCGGATTAGGGGTGATATGGGGATGGATGGTTAGCCACCAACGTAGTTTGTATATTAATAGTTTGGTCACTAGCTCTCACAATCTTATTAAAATAATATTGTCCATAATACAACACTCAAAATCGCTACAAACCATTCAAGCCAATACCACATTTTAAGCAATAAATTTTCATTTCATTTCATTTCAAGTATTTACTATTTTTAATATACAGTATATTTAGTTCAGTGTGAAAAATCTGCGAATAAGTATTTTAAATTATACACACTGGTTTACTTATAAGTTAAAGGAATGACCCAACTATGTCGTGGACTTAAAATAATCTGATGCTGGATCAGCTTTGGTATTTTTGGTATTTTGAGTGATACATAATCGACCACCCTGTATATTAATTAATTTACTGACCGATGGAGTTTTAAGAGATTAAGTAGGTACATCAATCCGATAATACAAAAAGTTTGAGCTCTAAAAAGTTTTATAATTTCTTGTTTTGATAATTTGAACTAAGTTTGAACTTATCAAATCACTAAATGAAATACTTAGATTTCTCTAGTGGTAGAGTCTGTTCAAAAAGAGAGCCGTCGTGGCCAAATTGTGAACTAACGTTTCGATTTTTATATGGCAGCTCATCCCTTTCTTTCAGTCAGCTTTGCATCATAAAAATTAAATAAAGGAATAGTGCACTAGTTGTGATAGGATCAAAACGCAACAGACGCGCTATTGTATTGCCCACTAAACAAAAAAGGTGATTAAGCACAGCAGCGCCCTCCAATCCCGCGACGGCTCTCTTTCTGAACAGAGCGGCCCCACTTTTCGATCCTAAGGTAGTGAGTTCAAATCCAGTCGTGTACCAATGAGTTTTCAGTCCGAAAATGTGTTTGCACTATGCCAAGTACATCGTGAGGAAGCTGGCATGTCTTGGAACCTTAAAAAGTTCCGTGTGTTTTCTACACGAAGGAATCTCTTTGAAACGCACTTGAAATCCTTACACCGCACTGGTTCGAAAGAAACAGTCACATGAAATCAAATCATAATCATAATCTTTATTTCTCTTTAGACATGTTACATGTACCTACTTAGATTCGTCACACAAAATAGTTAACATAATAATAAAACAAATTCTAATCAACACATACGAAATAAAAAGTTAAATAATAAAAGTTAAATTACAAAATAAAAATAAAACAATTAAAAATTAAATGACGTTATTTCCTATTTTAAATAGGAATGTAAAATTATAAATAAAATAAGTCACTTACACAGGTCAATGATCATAAAATATAAATTTATCAGCCAGAGCTTCGTCAATTTTATAATAACTTTTAGATATTAATCTATTTTTAATAAAACTAAAAAAATCAAGTGTGTTTATCCAGTAGGATTAAAATAATCACTTTGAAACGTCTTAAAGCTAGGTGAGTCTAGGTGCCAGTTTCACGCGACCAAGCCTAGAAAAACAGGCAACAAACGACCCGATAAGAAGAAGTCTAAATGGGATTAGTTTTGTATAAGAAAGAAAGAAAGAAAAACAAAGAAAATTTATTTTTTTGACATAACACAGGTACACAGAACGGAACATTACTTACTACATAAAATAAGCACAAAAAAATAAAAAATTGTAACATACAAATAATAAAGTAGGTACCTATCCTAGCACAAAATAAAGAAAGAAAGAATAGTATAATAACTTTTGATATTTAAATTATTCTCACCATGTCGTGGGTGACCCGAACCCCAATTTAACTACTGACATCTTCCGGTTAACCAGATATTAATACGGGTTATTATTTGATTAAGCCGATTATGCATATAACAGTTAGGGAAGCAATTCTACGTGAATGTCCCGTTTTAATAATTAACTGGGCCCACGACTGTTGACAACAACAGACTTGTTGATGGCTGGTTTTCATTATTGCTTAGTTTGGGGCCAGATGGCGCCTTGGTGGCCTATGACCACCTGTTAAACCTTGGGTCAATCTATATAGGCATTCTGCGATATCGGTTGGTGAAACGCTGTCAAATTGACAAATATGACATGTCAAATATGATTGCTACCACAGAACGTTTAAGGCCTGCGCACATCTAGGCGATGGCGATGGCGATCAGCTGAAACGCTGTCAAATATGACAAATATATTAAACGTTTCAGCTGATGGCCATTGCGGTATATTACTATTATAAAAACTTAAGTACCTATATTATTATTTTAGACAATGATATTTGACAGCTGATGACCATCGCCATCACCTAGATGTGCGCAAGGCTTTAGTTTTTTCCGTTCCTTGTTCTATTTCTGTTCATTTTTTTTTCCTTCTAAACACGCCTTGTCTTGACAATAACGAACATAAAAAAGGGATAAACAACTCTGATGCATTCGTTTAGAAGTCGGGTGCGTACATACATTATAGTGATTTTTAGTATAGTTATTTTTTTGTATTAAAATACAACTATATAATATATAAATCTTCAGCATTAAGGATAAATGTGAGCTCGTTTCAAACCAGCTTAATAAAGGTGGCAACTCATTTCGCGAGAATGGGTGCATTTAGCCCGGGCAAGGCACCGTGGCTTCTGGGTATAGTGACCATGAATTAATCGGTGGGAAAATTAACCGGTATTTAGACAATGAATTTTTCAGAGCCTGGATTTGGTTGATTTTGGTGAGACTTGTGTTGGACGTGGATCATGTACAACACAAGTCTCACACAGTCATCAATTAAAAATCAAAATGAGAGGTTCGTTATGTGAAGAGCTACCACCATGTCTCATGTTTCGGTTTGAAAGTTGTGAGTGCCGGGGAAATGCCGATGCACGTGAGGCTGAACATCTGTATAACACTTAAATTGCTCTCCAAAGGTGTCTTGTACGCCTAGATAATGCAAGTAGTTAGTCATTAGATGCATAATAAATACCTTTACTTCTATATTTCTTAAGAATAATATTAGCTGATTATGTAGGTATAAGTAATTGCGTTCTCTTTACTCGTATGAATTATAACTTTTCTGTATGCGCATGTGTTTACGTTACAATCAAAAAAATAAATAAAATGTCTCGAGTTGATGGACGCAGGGCAGCGCAAGGCAAGGCTTTGTTATAGGCGATGGTTACCACATATTATTATGACCACGTAGGTCATACGTTTGTTCCAACAGCTAGTTACATAAAAAAAATAAAAAAAACATATTTTAGCCTCAATCCAAGCATAGTTGGACCTTTATAATATAATTTGAATTTAATTTAACATTTCATCTGAAATTTCATAAATAGTTCGATGTTTTCCTGACTTATGGCCACCCTACAAAAACAGCTAAGCAGCGCTAAAAGAAACAATCACAACCATACGAACTGAATTTTCTCTCGTACGTTTCTATTTCAAGATCCAACTTTACCTGGCCTTCACGGTGCCTTGAGCACCAGTTTTTCTATACCTTGTTTTTACTATGAATAGGTTCTTTGAAATGATTGCCATGCATTCGTGTCGTATATTTACTTTTTCAAATGACCATCTTCTGTTGATATTATTTTGTAAAAACTCAGAAAAAACTCAGAAAACAATATAAACTCAGAAAACTAGACAGAGAACAAACATACACAATATTTGTTCTGGATGGGGATCGAACCCACGGCCAACGGGCAGAAGGCAGAGCTACTATAAACTGACCTGAGAGGTCATTCAATATAACTTACTTACTGAAGTGGCACAACAACCCAAAGTGGATCTTGGTCTCCGACGCCAGAGTCCGCCAGGCTTCTCTGTCCATACAGGCTTCCGCGTAGTTGCTGGCTCCGAGTTCTGTCAGGACCATAAAGGCACACCTAGGTCACTGATGGCGTTGGCAATCAGTGAAACGCTGTCAAATTTGAAAGCGATATTTGACAGCGTTCCATTGATCGCCATCGCCAGCGACCTAAGTGTGCGCAGGCCTTTAACCCAGGTACCGATGGGACAACGAAGTAGCATTCAATATAAATTATAGCAATAGTCTTAAGGTAAAACCGGTGCTGAAGGTACCAACACATTCTGGAACGTAGGTTCTAAAACCTGCATGGTTGAACCTATGGTTCAAAACAGCGAACGATGCAATTTTGCAATTTTTCTGTTTGAAAGTTTTTTACTGACAAAAATCAGAGGGCACAGAGCTTCGCTGTCGTACCAACATTTTAGGGTTCCTTACTAATAAAGTTGCGGACTAAAACTTAACTTACATCAGGTTTCCCACTTGCGGTTGCCACAACTGTTAGCCAACGCTATGACTACTTATTTTATTTTAAGAATAAGAATAAGAATAACTTTATTAAAAATCAAAACTTACAAAGAAAAACTCGTAAACAAACTAAAAAGGTGAGAACAATGTACAGTTTTGTAGGTAGACAGTTTGAGAAACTTTACCTCCCGCGCTAGTTTATAACTGTGTTACGGCGAGGTACTGATTCTCGTCCAGAATACAATACAATGTAAAGTCTTACGATATTTTATGACAATACAGGACACCAGAACAGCAAGCGAGTCGTTATACCTAATTAGGTTTATCAGCTCGGCTTAAACAAGACGTAAGCATGACAAAAAAATACAATACAAGTTTGTGCATAGTATAACTAAGAAAAAAAGACAAATCTTTAGCACCGATGCCGGTACCTACTATTCTAAAACAGGTCACAGAGAAATCACTAAAACAGCGGTAACAATAAAGATAGATAGATAGATAGATTGTTGCATAGCATAGGGTTTCTTACCTACCTACTCAACCTACAAACTGACTAAATCTATATATATAAAAGAAAGTCGTGTTAGTCACTCCACTTATAACTTAAGAACGGCTGAACCGATTTGGCTGAAAATTGGTTGGGAGGTAGCTTAGAACCAGAAGGACATAGGATCCTTTTTATCCCGAAAAGTAACGGGAACGGGGTGTTACGAGAACGGGCGAGCGAAGCCGCGGGCGGCCACTAGTTATATATAAACTAACCGTCACTAGGTGCTAAACAAGCTAGGTAACAAATGAACTTATAGGTTATATTCTACTACTTTTATTTTATTTTTTACTTTTTATAATATTGTACTATTTTTTTTTTTTTTATTTTTTTTTTTTTTATTAGCTTAATATAAATATAAATAATGCACAAAATATATCTTAGGCACATTATTTACAATTTTACTTATTTATTAGAAGCAATTTTTCGGTTTTGTCGTAGTCAAGGTTATTCAAAAACTCGCTTAGAGCCTTTCCACAAACATATTTCGTTTTATCATTTAGTTTTATTTCTTTGCTTATGCGATTGTATAGTAGTGGGGACAGAAAGTTGGAAAAGCATTGAGCAAAACGAGTGTTACACATAGGTACCATATATACTTCATGTGACCTTCTCTTAGACAAATCAGAGTACATTGGGCGTGAATGTTGTCTCATAACAATCATTTTGATAAAGAGCTGGCGTACTGTTAAGACCTGGAAGTCGATGTATAAATTTGTTGTCGGATATCTGAAAGGTTTGAAAAGAAGTACCTTAATGATGCACCGTTGTGTACGTTCTAGTTTTAACAGAGTCGTCTTTCTTGCGCCACCCCAAGTGGAAATACCATAGGATATTATAGATTGGCCTAGGGTCAGGTATACGGCTTTATTAGTGTTGTTATCCTTCAGATGGCGTAACCTCTTAAATATTGGAATAAGCTTGCGTAATCGAACTTTCAACGTTTCAATATGCTGCATCCAGTTTAGGTTTTTGTCTATAGTTACACCCAGGTATTTTATGGTATCTGCAGAAGACAGGGTGTAGCAATCGCAATTATCATAACAGTCAGGTCCGATACAGGTATGAGCTTTTAATGAGAGTTCAGAGCTAGGTTGTGTGTTGTTATAAATAGAAAAATTAATATATCGGGTTTTATTTAAATTTAGTGTGAGTAAATTATTTCTGAGCCAGTCAACAACAAGTCCCATACCATTTGCGGCTGACAAAAATACCTCATTCCATGTCAATCCCCTGAAAACAATAACAGTATCGTCAGCAAATGTAATTATACGGGCATTTTGGAATTTAGTGTTACAGAGACTGTTAATATAAACAAGAAAAAGGGTTGGACCAAGCACGGATCCCTGAGGCACTCCAAATGAGACTGGTCTGCTGTTGCTCAATAGATTACCCACTCTCACAACCTGGGACCTGTCACAGAGGTAATCCCTGAAGAGGCTCAGTGGAACACCCCTTACCCCCAAAGACTCCAGCTTACGCAGCAATAATGGGACAGAGACAGTGTCAAAAGCTTTGGCTAAGTCCAGAAAAACGCCTATACATTTCTGTTTTTGGTCTAGATTACCAGCAATATATGAAACAAGGCTTTCAATAGCATCTACTGTTGAGATTTTTTGTCTAAAACCATATTGGTTACTCGATAAAAGGTTATTTTTTTCTAGAAAGCCAGTCAGTCGGTGGTTTAAAAGTTTCTCAAGGATCTTAGCCAAAGTAGGTAGCAGAGATATTGGACGATAGTTAGTGACACTGCCTCTGTCTCCTGATTTAAAGACAGGAATTACTATGGACCTCTTCAACAGTTTCGGGAATACTCCCAAAGAGAGACATAGGTTACATATATGAACAATTGGTTCTCCCAAGAATCCAATGAACTTCTTCACAAATACAGCTGACATTCCATCCCAACCAGAGGAAGTGGTATTCTTCAGTGATAATACCATCTTGTTTATCTCAGCAACATCAGTTTCCAATAGCATAAAAGAGTCTAAATTAGAACGAACGAACGAAGTATCAGGTTTAAAATTACTTACCAAATAATCCTCAGTCTTATTGGTTTTTTCCAGAATTGTATTCGCCAAGTTACTACCTACATTAACGAAGAAATCATTAATGTGATCAATAGATTCCTGGGGCGTTGTATTTAGGTGTAGAAGCTCCATTGGTGCCTCAGATTTTTTGGAATTACTAAGTCCACATACCCTTTTGATTACGTTCCATGTTTTTTTAATGTCTCTTTTGCTATTTTGAAGGTTAGAAACGTCATATTGATTTTTTAAGCTATGTAGTATATTATTGCAGTGATTCCTATAACGTTTATATGTAATTTCTAGGTTGACATCTTTTGGTGACTTTTTGTGGCGCTTGTGGAGCGTATCTCGGAACCTCATACACCTTAGCAATCCGGGGGTAATCCAAGGCTGTATGGTTAACTTTCTATTTGATGTTGCAAAGGTGTTTGTACACTTTTTTATTATTTTAGTAATTTTATCAATAAATATTTCAGTAGCTTTGTTTGGGTCCCTACAATTTCGGAGATTGTCCCAATTGACCTTAGATAACAATTCATTAGCTTGTCGGAAGTTAATTTTAGTGATCATTTTTTAAGCTCTAATGGGAGGTTGGTGCGTTGAAGATGGTATTGCCAGATAGATGCAGCTGTGGTCCGTGACAGATGTGTCACAAATTGCGGTGAGAACTTTAGCTTTTGATTTTACAAAGCAGTGGTCAAGACATCTCGAATCACGTGTAGGTATTATATGACTGGGTAATAGACTGTAGATTGCAAGTAGGTCTAAGTATTCATCAGCCCTCGGGTCACAATTGTTTTCACTAATGTCTATGTTTAGATCACCAAGAATGAAAATATTTGGTATGAACTTAATGCTCGTCAGTAGATCGTCCAATGACAGTAGAAAGTTAGAAAGTTAGCAAGAGTCTAAATGAGTGTCTATGTCTATGTCTATGTCTATGTCAAGAGATCCAAACGATGGGGATCTATACACACAGATAAATGCAAAATTATTTCCAATATTCACCACCAGACTGTCAGCGTCTACTAGGTTAGGTTCGTATACCGAGACATTGGCAATGTTGTTGCAAACATAGGCAATAACCCCACTATTCTGATTGATATGCCTGGTAGTTTGGAAGGTATTGAATTGATCCATAGAAGGTACATTATTACAATTAAGTAGCCAGCATTCAGTCAAGATAATAAGATCAAAGTCAAGTTTACTTCTCGATAAAAATACACTGAAATCATCAAGGTTTTTATTGACACTTCGAATATTTTGGGAAATTACCTTAGCGAGCGTTTCAAATTTAGTTAGTTCGTAGAATGCACTTGGTTCAGCAACCAAGTGCGATTCACCAGCGTTAATCACCCGATCAACGTCAGTGGCCACTGTATAAAGATCATGAACCATATTTGTAGCCATAAACAAACTCGTCATTAAAAGTTTGTGCATCCCGTTGATTGATGTAAATGAGTTTACCAGTATTTTGGAAGTATACAGGAGGAGTGCTCCTACGTAGTTTGACACAATTAAAAACACAATATCTTAAGCAGGTAGAACATAAGCAGTTACTAGAATACACCATGAGAACACCTAATGTAAATGTTACCGGTATAGTTACATTCAAGCAGAAAATAATTTTCACACCTGAAATATTATCGCATGGTGTGATATCAATTAAACTAAGATTACATGCTAGATTATTTACAAGAAAATAATTACTTGTTAATGTTAAATCTAACGGGATAGGCCTACTCTGTACCCAAGTGCGGTAGGCTAGTCACAAGAGACGAAGAGCAGCAACCTGCTGCAGTGACTTAATCACTACAGCAGCTTGGCCCTCGTCTTTGCGGAGCAACACATTACCGCGAGATATCCAGCAGTATTTAAACTGACCGTTCTTGACAAGTTCTCGCGCTTCTCCATAGATTTTCTTAGTCATTGTGGTTACTGCTTCCGACACATATATTCTAATCCTGTTCCCTTTAATGCCAAGGTGGTCCGTGTGAAGTTTGGCTGTCTCATCACTTTTGTTAAATAATTTAACAGCGGTAAGAAGTTCCTCTTTTTGCCTTCACTCTTGCCTTTTCTGTATATAAGTGGAGCTACTGTAGCAGGGATAATTTTAAGATTGCTGTACAGCGTATTGCATAGTTCATGCACGTTTTCTTTTTCTAGTCTTGGAACATTTCTTATTTCAACTGTTTTCTTCTTTTGTTCTTTCTGAACTTCATGCAGCTGGATTTCAAGGTCACTAATACGCTGTGTTGTTGCAGCGTTATCAGCTTCAAGGACAGCTATTTTCTCATTTGCAACCTTAAGATCAGCAGAATTTGCATAAAGTAGCTGAACAATTTCAGCATTTGACTGAAGAATTTGCGCATTTTGCTGTTTCATCTCGGAAACTTCAGCAATTAGCATTTCTCTGAAAGACTGCATAAGGGTATCCTTGAGATCCATGACTAGGTTTAAGTCCAAATTTTGACGTTTTCTGAGATTAACATTTCTAATAACATCATTTAGCTCGTTCTCGGTGCTTAAATTAGGTTGTGAAGTATACATGGCTGACACACCAGAGACCGGCGTACGTTGCATGGTTTGTCTGCAGTTTTTTCTTATACTACAAATCAGTAGTTGCTCAGGTATAGGAGCAGAAAAAAATGCGGGTAGATTTCCGTTCACTTGCCTGCGTGCGGGGAGTGTCACTGCGATAAAAGGGACTAAGAGCCAGTACAGGTTCACTTTGATGCTAGACTGTATTGTTTAGAGCACAGAGGTTAGACTTGAGGGAATGTGTTCACAATATTTAATTACAAAGTTGACAAACGTCTTGCCTGTTTGGTGACTTGGACGACAATAATTTTATTTATCTGTTTTAAGTATCAATTTACTACCAAATGAGCTAAGAAGGCTAAGCAAGCTAATGCTTATCTTTGATGGAATAAAAACCCGCAACCTGCAGCGCAGAATAGAGAACACAATCATGCTGAGATACAGCAATATTTATACTTGGATAAATCAATTCATAAATTTGAATTTCAGAGCTACTAAAAACTGACCTGCAACAACAGTTGTTTGAGTTTATTTTTGGAACTCTATCATGAGCAGAAAACACACACTTGGCCAATTATAAGTTAGACAGGTTGAACAAAAGTTCAACGTACATACACGTGAGGCGGAAGGGCGAAATTTTTGAGATCTCATTAAAATGTTTGCAATTGCTTTGTTCGCGCTTTTACGAGTTTGTGATGGGGGCTGCGGATAGTTTAGGGCGAATATTCGTTACAGCAGACCTGTGTTGTGATGCCGACTATCCCCCTCTCTTAGGAAGGCCGCACACCAGGCATACACTTGTATCTCGATAATTGTGGCGCCACATTTGAAACGTGACACATTTAACGCCCCCATATATCTGTACGTGAGCACGCACACTGAGGAAACATTTGTAGCGGGCGCACTTTGTGGCGAGACGTTGTCCGCGCTATAGATAGTGCAATTCACGAAGACGCGCCCCTCGCGGGGTGAGGGGAGTTTGCTCCGAGCTGCAGTCGCGAACCGTAGTCTATTCATTGTAGTGTGCGTGTGCACTCATAGGTAACTAGTGTGTAACGATAACACTCAAACATTGACGGAAGCTTGCACACATATACTATAAACGGTTAGGAGAAATAGTGGGGCGCGCCTTCGTGGATTGCATTATCTATACACGAATTCAAGATCGAACACGTTCGTTATTTGTGGCGCCACATCAAGAAATCGTCGTCGTCAGACGATGATATCGTCATTCATAAAGCGGTGCCACGCTACAACTGTGGCTTTCGATGTGCGCATATACAATACATTTATAGCAAGCTGAATTGTAGCACATTGATTGTGGCGACGTAAATGTTCGATGCATGTAGCATGTGGCGCTGGTGTGCGGCCTGGCTTAGTATGGGGCAGACAGAGATGGAGATACCCACGCGGTCTGCACTATTGTGATCACGTTTTTACAAAATGTATGGAACCGATTAGGTTTCTGACGCGCCGCAACACATAGGTTGACAGAAGTGAAAATCCAGCTTTCGGCTTCGGCCTTGGGCACAGTCAAATATGAAAGCGATATTTGGCAGTGTTTCTCTGATCGCCACCGTAGAACGCTTAGATGTGCGCAAGGTTTTATTTATAAACATCTGTCAAAAGATAGGTAAATTGCCCTCTCTTCACCGCTGGGTATGAGCTAGCTTTAACCAATGATAAAAAAATAACGCTTATGAGTAAAACTGTTACTGTAATATATTTTAATTGAATTCCGTTTAAAATGTATAATTATTAGAAGCACGGTTTTATAAATTGATTATTAAAACCGTGCTTCTGATTGGCACTGATTTGAATCTTGCGAACTTGCAAAGTTGAGTTTGCAACGGTTTGTAGATATTAGATAAACTGGTACTGTTTTATTTGTAATTTGTACAATAAAAAAAAGCCTTTTACCCTTGTAGGTATGTACGCTGAATTTATTTGGGCATAGTACTCAGAGACCTTAGGGGATGGCGACCTGGGAATTAAAGCCTACTTCTCTGGCCTGAAACTAACTAAAACAAAAGGTTTTAATCAAGCATTTTCATTGTGGAAAACGGGGTTAAGGGCTTTAACGCACTAGGATACGAGTGACGGCGCAACCAATCTCACCACCAACAAAATGTAAGCAGACAACTGGGGCCATAAGCTCGGTTTGATCGAGAAAATCTCTTGATAGAGATGACGTCAATTTGAGATCTCTGACCATCACCATTACAATTTTTGGCCGAGATTGATGTCATCTCGATCATGAGAATTTCTCGTTTGAACCCCTGTATGGAAGTAAACACACGTGAGCTTGGTTGAGCAACAAATTTGACGGCGGCTATCAAATCACATGCTAGTCGCGCAACTATAGTATCCTTCTGAGATAAGGGCCTAAGTTCAATAGACAGAAGCCACAAATCCATTCAGTTGCAATTACTTAATTTAACCCAACAATATGTTTAGTTGAAAGCGTAATACATGCGGCTATAGAGCCGTCACGCACCGAGACGTGATTAGGCCCAAGACAGCTAATCCCACTGTACATCAGCTTGCGATGAAACTTGAGCCTTATCGCTTTAAGATAAGCATCAGTATAGCTTAGGCTGGAAGCTGGGAAATCAACAATTGAGATATAATAATGAGAATATAGTAGACATCGTTAAGATCTCAGGAAGTCAGAGGAATGGGAAGGGCTAAGAATTGGTCTTCCTGGAATATATAGGGGAGGCTTATGTCCAACAGTGGACTTCTTCAGGCTGATAACGATGATGATTTAGCTAGGAAGTAGATTCATGAAATGCTTTTTTATATCTTGTAACTTGGCATAGACATAGACATTTATTTATTTACTACATAAGCACACATTAACCAGTTAAAAACAAGGACACTAAAAGAAGAATGATACAAACAATACATCGATACTGGAGAAGTGCGTCGTGTTTCTGTGTGCTACAGCAGCAAAAGGGCCTTGACTCAGTATAATGCCTAGCTACTGTGAGGAAACTATGCGCTGGTATTCTGTCAAGACCGTAAGCCATAAGCCGTAAGCCTTGGCAGTCATAGCCTACATTTATTTGTGTACCACGCAAGCTTAGACATGGGCAGGCGCTAGTATTATGATATAGGTAACACTTCAGTATGTAAGCATGACGAAGTGAAAGTTGCGTTCGCTAAGTAGTAATATCCCTCAAGCCGTCCCATCCTCCATTTCGTCCCGTCCTATCTCGTCCCGTCTCGTTTCGCCCCGCTTTGTCCTGAGACATTCATCTCCTCAAAATGAAGCCGCTTAAGGCTCCGAGCACACCGACAACGGGAAAAATGGGAAATACTATTTTCTATTAAGTTAGCTACGTCATTGTTTGCTTTGGCAATCTTGGGGGAAACAGGACGTAATAAACATCCTTTTAATACTTACTGGATAGGAAAACATCACTATGGGTTGTTGTTCGGGAAAATATTTATGGATGGTAGTGGAATCACAGAGATTATTATGTTTACAAATCATACTAATATTATAAATGTGAATGTTTGAATGGATGTTTGTTACTCAATAACGCCAGAACGACTGAACGGATCTGGACGAAATTTGCACAGAGATAGATTATATTGTCTGGAATAGCACATAGGCAAATTTTTATCCCGGTTTAATGTATGGTTCCCGTGGGATGGATTTGTTTTATTTTAGGCATGATTTTTTACATAGATAGTGGTAGTTTCGGGGTCAGAAAAAGATTATAGAGCTAATTTTTTTCTCTCAAAATACACGGTTTCTATAGAATAGCTTGCAAAAATTGTGTTTTTATAAGGGTTTTTTCCAATCTATTCGCTACAAAGGATTAACTTACCTTAGACATAAATACTTTTTATTCGAGGGTAACACCGCGGGTCGCAGCTAGTTATAACTAGTGGAGTGATTCTGGTTTTACTGTAATTACCAGTATCAGTACAACCACAGAAATATAAACTATATTTATATTTCTGTGAGTACAACCATGGAAGTTTAACATTTTATTGATTTAAATATAAATAGGTAACTTGTTAGCCTGTAGCCTGCAAAGTTTTTGTTAAAAATTAAAGAATTGCTTTGACTCATAAAAAAACTCAAGGCACAGCTACTATTTTATCTGCATAAATAAAAGAAAAAGAGTGTTTTATAGACTCAAACTGTTAATAAACTACCGTTACCAACTTGGCATAGTACAAATATTTATTTTGGTAAGTATAACAATTTGCCAGTTTGGCTGCTCCCTAGGTCCTACCGTCCGTTCTCATCCCATTCAGAATGAGGTTTCAGCAGTGTAAAGAGATGCATCGTTAGTGCTGTAATTGCTTTCCTGTCAGTAAAGCCTTCTATCTTCAAGGAATTGATAGTTTTAAATTGACTAATAGTACTTTTTAGAACTAAATGTTTACTAATATCTCCACACAACCACATCCACACAACACAGCCCCAAATTAAGCATAATAAAAGCTGTATAATGGAAATTAGAAAGCTGATATACTTAAGTATATATATACATATTTTGTTCTAAATTCATACATACTCTATACTTACAATACATTGTAACACCCAAACAGAAAACAAACTTACTACTATAGAAAGAAAAAAAGAAAAATTGTTAATTCAAACTACCACCATATAATACAAGATAATATAATACAAACCTACTTAGATAATAGAACATAAATTATAGATAAAATGAAAGATACAAGAAATGTGTACTAATTTGTTTGTTTGTGCTTTCATCAAATTATCTACTCTTTTGAAAGTAAGTTTTTAAAATTAAAGTGATTTTTCCTGAGTACAGTGAGAAGCAACAAGTGACTTTTATCAAATGGGATATTTTATCGATTCCTCGATAATTACCCCCCTTGTATAAGGACATGTCAGTTGTCAAATCCAATAGTTCCTAAGCGTCTATGACTAATGATGAAACATTAATTTCGATTACTCGAGTTGGGAGCTTAGCATGCATAATTTTGGTTGCCACCGCAACGTAATACAATTTATTAATCAATTGTATTTGTAATATAATTTATCCGTACGTTATATTATATGTATCAAATTGTAACTAACTTGAATCGTGTTTGATAATAATCATCTATTCGGCATTTGGGTCCGCACTCGGGGATGGTGGTAGGCTTTTTTTACGTGACGGTTGACACCATGTTTTCGAACATTTTAGGTTCTTAAAAATGCCAGTCTTCTCACGATGTTTTCCATCACCGTTTAAGAGTACTGGCATAGTGCAGATACATTTTTCGGACAGAAAAACTCATTGGTACCCAACTGGATTTGAACCCACGACCTTGGGACCGGAAGATGGGGCCGCTTGTGTCGATAACCTCGATGCATGCAGATGTTCAGCCTCACGTGCCAGTAATTTCATCGGCACCCACACCCTTCAAACCGAAACGTAGCAATGTTGCTTCACGACAGAAATAGGCATACCTAGTTGTAATTAGTTCCCCGGACGAGCCCCTCATAAAGAGCTCTACTACTGCTAAAAACTTTTAGCTTCTAAACGAGCATAACGAGCTGCCTAATATACATACATACATAAAATCACGCCCTATTCCCATGGTAGGCAGAGATCACGGATTTCCACTTGCTACGATCCTGACACACCTCATTCACTCTCATAACATTCTTCATACATGCTCGTCGGTTAGGGTACTCCTAACCTGGCCTTCCTCTAAAACGTCTGCGATCTGATCGAGATACATGCGCCTAGGTTTTCGCCCTTCCAGCAGTTCCATTCACACTCGCCTGATGCAATTGCTGCCTAATATCATGATGAAAATAAGTACCAGTGTGTTGATACAGTGGCGTGGCTGTCGATTCCCCAAATGTGCGCTTATTGTTCTGATAGGTAGTTTTAACTTGCCTTTTGGCACGTTTGTTTGTTCTAGTTTCACGCTTCAACTACTTCACAGATCGACAGGGCTAGCAAGAGTTTTTGGGGTTATCTAGATAGACGCGATTCTGTTTCAATCGATAATAAGCATCAAAACCCCTTTACTCGTGGACTTCAGTTCAACCGTGATCATGGTGCATGCAACTGTGCCGAAATATCGGAAGTCAACTCATCAAAATTTAATCATGGTAAATATCCCGTTGTTTCATAAAAATAATAAGCATCAATTTTTTCAATGGTTTATGAAAGAAAGTGAATTAGTAGAAAGTGGCGTTTTATTGTATAAAAAAAACAGTTTTTGTGTACAACTAGCATATGGTCCACCTGATGTTAAGTGGTAACTATCTACTATAACAAAGCACTGCCCGTAAATCACGTACGTCAGAAAGTGCCCTACGATGCCCTGTCCTGCGTCCATCAGTTTGAGGTATACAGATGTTCAGCCTCACGTGCCAGTAATTTCTCCGGCACCCACACCCTTCAAACCGAAACACAGCAATCACAAGAAAACGAGCCTTTTTCAAAGAGCTCTGTTACTGCTAAATCTTTCTAAAAGTTGTGCTGAGGGCACAAAACTTGGCAACCAATAGCTACTATAGTCACTGAAAAAAGCATCAGATATGGATTAAAAAAAACTTTTTTACTATTAACATTTTTAAAAGAGGACCACCAGATTTTGACCTCAATACACAGCTGAGGCAATTTATACTCTGCGTTTACAAGTTTAATGCTGCAAGATTTTAGCTGTTACTCATATTTTGAAGTCAAAAAGCTTTATTCATAGTCACTTTAAAAACCTCCTAGCCACAGAGCGTTTGTGGTCTAGTGGTAGCGATTTTCACTTGGTGAGCGAGCTTCGCTCGGTATTTTTTAGTAGTATTTTTAATTTTTTATTTTAAGAAATCATAAGAGTCATAATTATCTTTATTGGCTTATTCTTACTGAACAACGCCATCTGCTGGATATGCTTGCAGTTAGTTGCTCAGAATCGTCAATACATGGCAGGAGCAGTCACATATTCAGTTTATGTTTAATTATTGAACTCGGGATGAAATCATCATTTTCTTAAAATGAATCCTAGCTAGATCAATTTATCGCCCCCGAAAACCCCTGTATACTAAATTTCGTGAAAAGTAAAATCTAAAGTAAAATCTCGTCTAAAGGTATAAGATAAAAACAATTAAAAATAGTAATTCAAATGTTACTTAGAATTCGAATGTTATTGTTAGAAAAACATATTCGTGTGTTCTTTACAAAATCCAGCGATAGATCAGACGTCTGGATTCGGGAAGCAAGCCACGTACAGGAACGTTATCCGGAGAAAATGAAAAAGTAGTTCGCAGACGGATGATTTTCTTCATAAAAAAATTATATAGAGGTCACGTGATTTACAGCGGGGGCACAACGTGTGAATAGACTAGAACTTTCGGTATTGTTTCTTTTATACCTCTTGCCCTGAGAGCACTGGTGCTCTAGTCGTAGCGGCCCCGCCTTCCAATCCGAAGGTCGTGGGTTCAAATCCACTCGTGTACCAATGAGTTTTCCTGTCGAAAAATTTATGTGCGCTATGCCAGTACTCTCAAACGGTGAAGGAAAACATCATTAGGCAACCGACGTGTCGTAGAACCTAAAAAAGTTCGAGCAACACGTGTCAAGGGTCACGCAAAAAGGGCCCGTCAGCGGCCTACTTGTGGAAAAACCAGCCCGCACATCAAGTGCGGATGATGAAAAATTGCCGAATTACCTCTTGCCCTTGATGTTGTTGGTATCTATGGGCAACGGTGACCGCTTACCATCAGTTGGGCCGTAAGCTCGTTTGTCTATATTTCACGGAAAAACTGCGATGAAGCGAGTGGACCACTTGATGTCAAGTCTATACTTTTATACTAATATTATAAAGAGGAAAGATTTGTACCTATTTTTGTATGTTTGTAATGAATAGGCTCAAAAAGTAATGGGCCGATTTAAAAAATTATTTCACCAATAGAATGCTACATTCTTCCAATTTGACATAGGTTGCATTTCATTTAGAAAAAAATTAGGGATCCTTGGTAAAATTTGAACAATGTAACCGAAGGTGTAGAAAAATGAGTCTTAAAATGTCTTTAGTCGAATGCGCTGACGAAACTATTAGCGATATAACAAAATAATGTATAACAATATTGTCTACCCCGTGCGAAGCCGGGACGGGCTGCTAGTATATTATAAAGAGGAAAGATTTGTATTGTTGTATGTTTGTCATGAATAAACTTAAAAACTACTGTGCCGATTTCAAAAATTATTTCACCTTTGGAAAGCTACATTCACCCTGAGTAACATAAGCTATATTTATGTGTTCAAAAATTAATGTCCACCCATGCGAAGCCGGGCCAAGACAGGATTCTCAGACTATATAAAAGAGATTGCTCATAATGACAAGACCGCCCATTGTACTTCGCTATAGTTTTAGTATTTATTTTATTTCGTAACGCTCTATTCTTGTGGTGTACAAAAAAGTGTGATCTATCTATCTAGTTTACGTCCTGCCCGTTGGTTAGGAGTTACCAATGTCCACTATTGTCTAATTTTTCCATCAGTTACTGCTATTTTTGTCTGGGTTCTAACTGGTTCCCAAGGCCAAGCTTTGTTTCATAGCGTTGTGTGGAAATATCTTCCAATATTTATTTATTTAGGAAAATAGGAAAGCCACGGTGTGTACTAGAAGAGCACGTAGCATTCTAAAGATCAACTCCATATTTCAGATCCTCAAATTCGAGTGAATATGAAACGCGGGTAATTCAATAAGAATATTTTATGACCTGAGACGAGATGAACTCCGGGCACCTTTGGGCGTGTCTTTGAAGGGTTTCAAGAGAGACTCATCTATCTGTTTTATTAAGTTGCTGAAATGTACTGACATGTACTTATCACCTTATGGTGTGTTTCCATGAGCACTGAAGGTATTTTCGTAACATTCGCGGTTTATACAGGGTGTCCGGTGGCGGATTTACAATTTTAAAAGCTAATGAAACAAAAACTTACGAACTTATAGGTTTATTAAATATATTAAAGTACACAAAAATCATGCGGATTTTAGTTTTTAAAAATAATTTCGTCCAAATGCTGTCCGTTCAGTCGCACACACTGATGGAAACGGTCCACCGTATTACGTCCCATGCGCTGTAGCAGGCTCGTCTCAATTTGCTGTATTTCATTGCGAATATTTTCCTTCAACTGCATGATAGTCTGAGGGTTATTGACGTATACTTTACTTTTAAGATACCCCCATAAAAAAAAACCATATTGGTAAAATCTGGCGACCTTGGTGGCCACGGGATGTTTCCAAAGCGACTGATCAATTTTTGTGGAAAATTTTGGCGGAGCAAATCCATAGACGTTCTGGCGGTATGTGGAGTTGCCCCATCTTGTTGAAACCACGTATGCGTCGAGTAGGAATGATGTGCTTGCAAATTTGGAAAAAAATAGAGTGCTTAAGTGGCCGTTCTTTTCCTCAGCGAGAGTCGTGGATTTTGACGCAAATTTCTTTCAACTTCTTCAATTTTTTCAGCAGTCCTTGATGTTCTGCTGGGCCCTGGCTTAGGCGTATTTAAAGCCGAAGATGTTGTGCGGAACCTTTCGACCCATGACCGTATCAAATTAACACTAGGTGCGTCACTCAAACGCCGAATATTGTAATGTAAACAAAATTGTGGACGTGCTGCCACTTAAGAATCACCACTCTTAAAAAACGCCTCAATGGCGTAAGCTCGGTGTTGTCCCGACCACTGTGGCAATGTGACTGACAATCCGCACTCTCGGAGCGTCGAATAGCACCGCCCTCCTCCCGCACCGTTTATAACTTTTCGAGATATTTGCTTTTAAAAACATAAATCTGCCACCGGACACCCTGTATAATATGGTTTTGAGTATTTAAAAATCGAGCTCAACTGGAATCCCCAGGCCTGGTAGACATTTTTTAAGATGTTTTTTGTTATTACTACGGATACTTGAAACACTAAAAAGGCGGAGACAGCCGTCGAATAGCACTTGTCGCTCGTACCCTTTGACTTGCAGGTCTCGACAGAGCCTATTTATTTATTTGCTCTTCTTGGGGTTGAGACTCTGGGTCCGTGGGGAACCGAGGCCTTGCGGGTTTTCAAAATTTTGTCTAGGCGACTGATCGAGGCAACGCGTGACCCAAGGGCTGGTGGGTATCAAGCGCAGCGTATAAGCATTGCTATTCAGCGTGGCAATTCTACCAGCGTCTTGGGGACGCTTCCGTCTGGCACTGATTTGGATCAGTTGAGCTATCTCTAGATCGTTTGTAACGATCTACAGATAGCTCAACTGTTTCTTGTGTATTTTCTACATTTTGTAAATATTTGTTTAATTGTAAGTTTCTTTGTGTAAATAAATTTTAAGAAGTTATTTTGTGTCTATCCTTAATTTTAAGTTTTATCTACATCATAAATACAAATAATTACAAATAAGTTTATTGCCAAATAAGACACAACATATAAAGAGAAAATACATTATATAAATTTTACAGTTTGACAATAGGAGTAGGTTCAGCACTAATTCTGTGCAACATACATAGATGATGCAAAAGGAAATAGCAATTAAAAAAACAAAATACAAAAACACATAAAAAAAAGAGATCTTTGCTACCGTGTGGTATGCGTGTATAGTGTGAGTGGGTGTGTATGTATGTGTGAGGATTGTGTGTTGTGACAAGAGTGGGCCTCCATGATAATAATATGTCCAAACATTACTAACAACATAAAATCAGTCCATTAAAGCAATGAATGAGCTGGTCTCATGCATCTTCATTTGCCGCCACTTCCATTGCCTGCAATGTTCATCAAAATTTCACGAATGAGTGGTGTTTTCCATTTGTCAGCGAATCAATCATCGATGACGGTAGTTAATTACCTCGTTCGTATTGACTGCACCGCACATGCCTAGTGTTGCTGGTACAGCGTTGGAAGTTTCGGACACTGTTTTATGTTTTAAAAACAACGAAGTATGTGACTCCGATTTTAAATACTGTTTCGAACTATTGCAAAGAGAGAGTACTGTAGGCATACCACAAGTTTTGTATCTGGCTCTGGTTTTGAGTCTGTGTGAGTGCTCACCAGTGTGTTAAACTGTGTGTGTGACGTTTCGACGTAGGAATTGTTTGGGCAGCACTCACACAGACTCAAAACCAGAGCCAGAGACAGAACCAGACAGAGCTTATGGTAGACCTACTGTTCCGATCTTAAGGTCAAGAGTTCAAATCCAGTCGTGTGTGAATTCTTAAATAGCGAAGGAAACAATCGTAAGGAAACCGGCATGTTGTTGTATCTAAACAGTTTCAAAACATGTGCAGAGTGCACGAAAAGAGCCTCTCTAAGGAGCACTTGAAATCTTTTCACCACACGAATTTGAAGGAACAGACAGATGTCCCCATTTGAGTCGTTTTGACTTTAGTAATAGCCAATAAAACTTTTGCTTTTGTAGTGCCTACGTCCCACTAAGTTGGAGCGGGACTACACTGGAACTTCACTGCTATTTTCATTTTATTTCCTAGAAGGATCACACAAAAAAAATGGTAAAAACCAAGCCGTAGTTTGTTGCTTGATCTTTCAGGCTTGGTACCGTGAAACTGGCACCTAGACTCACTTGCGATACAACTGAATAAAGAGTCATAACATTGTCTCCAGCACGTATAAACGAGATGACCTACTTTATACAACTTGTCTGTCCTTTTCTTGTATGTCAAATAAACATGGTATTCCATACACAGAGTTATCAAATTATGCCGTAACTTGATCCCTCCAAAGGTTAGATGGCTCTTGCTGGAGTGGGTACCTGACTGGAATGTACGACTCGTAATGTCAATAATTTAGGTGGCGTGTCACTTGTAATTACCAAACAGGTTGAACCGACAGTATTTCGATTAATTTGGGCCAAATGTGACACGTAAATTGGTGTTTGTTTTCAAACGAATTCATGCTATTTGATGCGTCCTTAAACTGTAGGCCTACCACAAGCTCTGTCTGGCTCTGTCTCTGGCTCTGGTTCAACACCAGAGCCAGAGACAGAGCCAGACAGGTCTTGGTTTTGAGTGTGAGTTTTGACGTAATAAATCCTACATCGAAACGTCACACACACACTAGCGATCACTTACACAGACTCAATACCAGAGCCAGAGACAGAGCCAGACAGAGCTTGTGGTAGGCCTAGTGGGAATTTTGAACATCTCTTGTTATGGTAAATATATTTTGTTTTTGACGTGATAACGTCTTATAAATCGATGGAGCCGGCTGCACGCACGAAAAAACATGACTCATGCGTCGTTACGTCGTTTCGTCGTTCCATTTACCTGAGCCAGAGCCCGGGTCGGGTAATGGGTAAGGGTAAATGAGGGTAAGGGTAAGGGTTCGGTCGGGTTCCGGGTCCGGGTCCGAGAGTTCGAGTCCGAGTCCGATTCCGAGTCCGAGTCCGGGTCTAGGTCCAAGTTCGGGTCCGGGTCCGAGTCTGTGTCCGGGTCCGGCACCGAGTTCGGGTCCGGGTCCGGGACCGAGTTTGGGTCCGGGTCCGAATCCAGGTCCGGGTCCGGGTCCGGGCCATGGCGACAAAGAGGCATAATCGGCCTTGGTCTTTGGCAGCGTTCGACATCTGTCTCTCTTCTACTTGAGTGTGCGATGCGTCCGCGTGGACAGCTGCTATACACTAATACATTTACATGTTTTCGTCAAAGTGAATGTGGTGTCAATTGTTTATTTAAAGCAACGATAATATCGGCGATAAAAGTAATGATTCTCTCGATATTAAATATATATGTTCAGTGATATATTGTCGAATATTCGTGCTTTCATCAATTAAATTAAATAGCATCGGTCCGCTAGTGCAGCGATTGTAGTTATGCTATAATTCACAAAAGTATAACAATAAGCTAACAGAACTATTTCACAATGAGTAAAAAATCAATGGTTTTACTATTCGATTGAAATAATTTTCGAGCATTGCTATGATTTCAAAAAATAAAACCATAAATGTTAAATCTTCCACATAATCATAACTAATTGAACAACAACTTTTAGTCAGTTTACTTGCTGAAAGAAATAATGTCAATACAAAATGTATTATTATAAAACAACGTCTTATAATACAAATAAATGTAACTTGATCAATTCAATTGAGATTTCCATTTACCTCCTTTTCTATATTCATACCAAATATCTATCAAACAAATAAAATTAAAATTTTCTTTTGAAAAATGCAACTAATCCATCAGTATTTTCTTATGACGTTGTCACGTTCAACTATCGTCAGTAAACAGGCTTTACAGACAACCATTTTTGTTTATATTTTTGGACGAATCAGAGACGGTTTAACGAACTCAATAGTGTATTATGTTATCTTTTCTATGAATTTATGCATAATCAAGAACATTATTTTGTCTAAATTCACAAACTGCAAACTACCCCGAAATTAAAAATACCACAGTTTTATTTTATTCATGACGTGTTTTAAGGACGAGTTCTATCAAATCAAAATCTTCTCTAATGAAATAATAACTTAGCGAATCGTAACGGAAACAATATCTTTTGCAAATAACCTATTGGAAATTGCAAAGTTTTGCATTTCAGAAAACAGAAAGATTCCAATAAATCGAGCAATTCATCTCCTTTCAAATATTTGAATAATAATTCTGGAATATTTTCAATTTGCTTGAAAGTTTTGCTTTCTGGTTTACCACAGAACTTTTTCGTTTGGTTTGTTTCGTTCATTATATTATTTTTTTTATGCTTGGTGGCCCTGACATAACTCATGTTTAAATGCATACTCTATTGAATCACAAGGATCACTTTGAACACCTTCCCGTAAAATCAACATCAACAGCTTGAGTAGGTATTTGCAATTCAGAATGTTTTATTGTTATAAAATAATATATTTTATGTGATAGATCCTTACAATGAATCAAACTAACAAGCACAAACTTTTGAAGTATATCTAATCTTTTAATAGAGAACGCATTCCCAAAAAAACCCTTTTCTAGTTCTATCCCTTTTAAAGCTCCACTCTAAAAAGCGCCAAATCAAACAGAATTTTGCAGCCAATTCCGAAAGCGTAATTCTGGTACAGTCGTCGCGAAATTGCATCAATCGTTTCGCAAACAGCATGTGAGTCTGTAAACACAATTTGCTTCAAAATCGAGTTTTTGCAAAAAGCTTTTTTGGTCATTCGAACGTGGAAAATGAATTATCGAATGCAGCTGTTGTAACTACAGCAGAGAGGACATACTTATGCCAAATGATCGAACGTTCTTCTGACTACCTAGCAAACTTTTAACTAAGTAGGTATAGATTTTTTCTGGGATCTTTTTAGGGTTCCGTAGCCAAATGGCAAAAACGGAACCCTTATAGATTCGTCATGTCTGTCTGTCTGTCTGTCTGTCTGTCCGGCCGTGTCACAGCCATTTTTCTCCGAAACCATAAGAGCGACTGATGAAACTTGGTGAGTAGATGTATTCTGTAAACCGCATTAAGGTTTTAACACAAAAATAGAAAAAAAACTTGAAACTGAAACTCTTCTACTTGAAATTTTTTTTTTCATCGAACCCATACGTGTGGGGTATCTATGAATAGGTCTTCAAAAATGATGTTGAGGTTTCTAACATCGTTTTTTTCTAAACTGAATAGTTTGCGCGAGAGACACTTCCAAAGTGGAAAAAAGTTGGTCCCCCCCCCTCTAACTTCTAAAATAAGAGAATAATAAAACAAAAAAAAATATATGTTGTACATTACTATGCAAACTTCCAACGATATTTGGTTTGAACGAGATCTAGTCAGTAGTTTTTTTTTTATGCGTCATAAATCGTAAACCGCAATTTACCTTTCAACGAACTACAAAAACCTTTATATTATGTTATTTGATGCTACGGAACCCTTCATGGGCGAGTCCGACTCGCACTTGGCTGCTTTTTTTTTATTGCGATGAATTAATACGTAAATAAACGATTATACATTTTTTTTATACATATAACTAGCTGATAAAGCAAAATCAGCCACCTGATGTTAAGTTTGACTGGCCTCTAGCTCAGTTGGTAGTAGCTCTGCCTTCTGCGCCGTAGGTCGTGGGTTCGATCCCCACCGAGAACAAATATTTGTGTGGTTAAAATAAATGTTTGTTCTCTGTCTGGGTGTTATATTGTATTCTAAGTATGTATTTACAAAAAAAAATGTATTCAAGTATTATATCAGCTATCCGGTTCCCATATTACAAGCTCTGCTTAGTTTGGGGCTGGGTAGTGTTGTGTGAATTGTCCACAATATTTATTTATTTATTTATTTATTTAAGTGGTCAACGTCGCCTATGTTACATCGCCTAATAGCATTGCATTGTGCATTAATGAACGACCATGAGTTATTTTAGCCTATTTCTCGCCCTGAATAATCAGATACGAAAAAAAACAGATTTAATTATTGTTAGTAGGAAGATATTTTTACAACATAAAAACTTAAGGGATAATTAATCAAAGAAACATTTTGTTATAGGCACAATAAAAATAAAATATTGTATCAAAATTGTTTATGTATTTTGAAACAATATATCGATCAAACCCCTTGATACCGATTGCAACCGCTTGAGGCTACCCTTTCACGGAATTTGACAGGCAAGGCCGGACGCAAAACCGGAATATATCGGAACCGTACAATGTACAGATGCGACCTGAAGTGTTGGTGAACATTATTTTTTTAAACGTTTTTTTGGTGTTTTCTTGGAAATAATATTTTTTTAAGAATGTCCCGAAAGTTCACGTGGAAGGTCCCGTGTTCATTACCAAAATCATAATTAACCTTTTTGAGATGTCACAATATGTGCTTAAATACGTCACACAAAATAATCAACATAAAAATAATACGGTGGTGCACCTATGGATTTTTCTCCTCGAAAAATTTATGTGCGAAATGCTAGTGCTCTCAAACGGTGAAGGAAAACATCGTTAGAAAACCCGCAGGTTATTCAGCTCCACATGTATTGACCATGTCTTTCCTGTGGACTAAGCAGACATAACTGTCCTAAACTTTTTTTAATTGAAGGATTTTTTTACTCAAAAACTTTTCTGCTCACCTATACAAAAACAAAACGTAAAAATAATAACGCAGTAATAGCTTTTATCTTGGGTGATCCTATTTACCGGACGTTGGGGACGCTCGTCAAATTATGACGGGTGTTAGCCCTCGGGGACAAGTTGAGGATACATTGCCTTAATGCAAATGTAATAAAAACTTTCCGCCTTATCGGCTTTCCGTAAAACGGTCTTATAGGATCATTAAATTACTTTGTAGGAATGACGGTACAGGAAAAAGTAACGGAACTGAGTCTTAAGTTTATTGCTAGTTCTTTTATACTTAGTTGTGTAAGAGTTACTTTTATTTTTGTTGTGGACTGGTATAATTGTGTTGTGTGGCTATAAAAAATAACATTATCAGCTTGTGAAGTCCACAACTGTACAGGGCTCTCCTATACATTTCCAGGAAGATCAATTCTGAGCTCTTTCCATCCACTGACTTCTCGCAATCTTAACAAGAATAAAATTAATAATGATTTATTTCAGACTTAATATTATGCTCTTCTATTTTATGTCAGCTTCTTCTATCCCGTACGTCTCTTGTCCCGGTGTTTTCTGTGACTTTTACGATGCCATCGATTCATAGTACTTTCAGAGGCCCTAGATTTTTTTCAGTGAAACCACTTTTTTAATCACTGTTTCAGTCTTGTTTACTTGCAAATTCCTTATTGTCCAACGCGACGAATGCGCCCTTTGTTCCAACTAGCAATAGTTTCGGCAAATACCTGAGTAATTCACGCAGACAATGCTAGCTCGTTTGTCCGATGTCGCTACTAAGGGTTTGAATAACGACGCTGCTATTACAGGGCACATAGAGTTCACTTTAGCACGTCTTTCTGTGCTATTAATTACACTGTAACGAATATGGAGACAAAGCGTAGGCGACCCTTGAATTGACAAATCGATAAATTGCAAAGGTTACAGGATGTCGGTGGCTTTTTTACAGGCCTGCTAGACATTCTTTCAGGTTTATTTAGTGCCAATAACCCACTGAAGCAGACCGCTTGGGATTTTTAAGAATTCAAAATTACGTCATGCGCGCAAAATTTTGTTAAGTCACCCGGTTATATGTTTGATTATGACATGGCTACTGCTGCACTTAAGGATGGCTCTTAGCAAGGGAACTCTTCAAAGGTGAACAGCACACAGACAACGTCCGAAATACTTCACCGTAGAGCATCTACGAAGTGCTACGTCGTAGAGCAGCTAAAATGCCATCACCGTGTTCCCATCTACCAAACTTATGATCTGTTAGAAACCACCATTGTAAGATTATCCACCGGTAATAGAAAATAGACTAACAGTGCGTCATTTGACCGGCCTTAGTCCAATTGGTCCTATGAAACTTCATCTCAAACTAACCCAACTACACTCTCCAAAGATTAAACAGCCTATTTCCTTCCCAGAACATATCCGAACTAATTCCGGCACACTGACAGGACTATAAATCATATCTTTGGGACAATAGTGGCCTTGCCCAAGTGACCCCAAGGGCCTTATTAGGGCCGATCTGTTTAAGGTCGATGACAGCTGTATTTTGAGACTCGGTTAATTTATTGTCTTTTGGTATGCTCGTTATTTGATATTTCGAAATTTGAATGGAATGGAATGAATTCGGAAGGTAAGTCCTGATGCCATTCACATCTACATTTTTTCACAAGTTTTATCATCATTTTCTGCCTTTATTCCACTCTAAGTGGGTAAATACAACTGGTAATCTTCTTTCATTTTCGTTTTTATAAGGTAAATATTGTATTTTAAAGCAGACAAAATAAAGGTGTGAGGGCTTTTAAAAGCAAAGACCAAAACGACCAAAAAAAAGATAGACTGAAAAATGTAATGAGTAAAAAAGGAGTAAGCATCAATATGAAAAATGATAGTAGAGAAAGATAATGGTGATGCCAGTATAATAAGCAAAGCTGGCACTGTCATTCATTAATAAGATAATTTACTACAAATTTTAATCGAATTTGATAACAAAGAATAACACCTCGGAAGAACTGTTCCACTACTATTATTACTAGCAATACCAAAGCTAATCTAATGACGGGCCACTGTACAAACACTGTAACCTAAAGGCAACAGTCACCTTTCATCCTTAACGAAACAGTCACCTTTCATCCTTAAGGCAACACTCACCTTTCATTAAAGTATGTGACCCATCCCGCCTTCGGCCCACAGATAACATAAACTTACCTTTCGAGATAGTGGACCCCTGCATGTCCCGAAGATTATCAGAAACCGCTTTCACATAAATTACATAAACCTAACCCCTCCCCTCCTGACCTCCCTGAGGATAGTGGGAGGGGATAATAAATGTAAACAAGAGTAGTAGAAGGTTGCAATGGTCGATCTATTCCGATGTCGAAACATAAACATAGGCAGTCATAATTTAATTGTACTACATTGAGGGCTGATTGATCATCTACGGGATAATTTGCTTTTCAACGAATAAAAAAATTACAACAAAAAGCTCCTTGTTATTTTTCTTGTCTCATATTTTGAATAGAAAATATAATCGAAATATAAAAAAATATTGTGAAACCCCTGATAGTTCAACGACGAGATTTGTGAGAAAGCCTTTTTGAGAGAAAATGAAATGAACAGTGGGTTTAAATATACCTACGTCTGATTAAACTGTTTATTACTGTATTTTTTATAGCAAGCGGGTCAAAGTCTAACTTAATCTATAGACTCAAGTTTGTTGACAAAAAAGTATGATTGTTTATTTTTCAATTCTAATGTTTATTTTAATCTAAAAATATCTAATTTAGTAAATTATTTTGAAAGCCTGGTTTCATGGATGACTAATTGCCCAATTAAAGATTTTAGCTTAACAACTGTCAAATTTTTAATGGGTTGGTTATCCATTCGTAAACTGGGCTTAAAACATTTCTTAAATCTGATCCAATAGAAATGATTGAACCTAAATAAATTGCGCCTAGATCTGAAAGTCTAATTTTCAAACTGCCTAAGAAAAATTTTGACATATTATTTTATCTTTATTTTATTTTTATTTTCTGCTAGATCTTCCCTGGAAGACGTCAGAAAAAACAAACATTTGTATATTTCACTGGCAGTTGTAACCGTCACAATCTCTCGTCTGATATTTCAATTCTTATCTTTTAATAGGTGAGGTAAACAAGGAAAAAGACTCATTTAGCTTCTGAGCTTTGTTTAAGCGCCGTTGAGGGTAGAACATGGGCGCTGGAGCCTTTGACACGTCTTTAATTAAAAACATGCTTTTGGGTTTCAAACGGGCGATGAAAATTGAGCAATTGTTGACATCACTGGTGGTGGAAAACTAGCCGATTTGAGACTTCCTCAAAAACATGTTGTTGGTAAAAAGTAAATAATAGCTTTATCACAAGCTCTGTCTGGCTCTGTCTCTGGTTTTGAGTTTGTCACCAGTGTATTATACTAAGTGTATGACGTTTCGACGTAAGATTCATTTGGTCAGCACTCACACAGACTCAAAACCAGAGCCAGAGACAGAGCCAAAAAAGCTTGTCTTGGACCTACAGGTCTTTTGTATTCTTTGAAGATGATTTCATACAGCATCAGGTTGCATTTTTTAGGTCATCAAATGAATCGGTGAAAGAAAACATCTTGAGGAAACCGGCATGTCCTAGAACTTAAAAGTTTAACAACATGCCACAGGTGCTCGAAAGGTGCTCGCTTTGGGGTGCACTTAAAATCCATTCACCACACTGGTTTGCAAGAATTAGTGACACGACAAGAAAAAGAAGAAGAAGAACAATAGAATATTAACCTAAATAATTTATGTCCACCATGAAGTTCCCACTCCAAACCGATGTTGATAATAATAATGAGCAACAAAGTTAATGAAAACTTATCGAGCAACAAATTATTGCTCTAAAAGTTGCCCGTACATGTCTTACTTTAGTTTTTATCTTTGCTTTCTACCGAGAACAATATAAATGGGTAACTTGAGGACTCGGGCTTTAATTTTGAGGACGTACTTGTAAATGTAATAATTTTTGTTTCTGTTTTGTAGTTTTTTCTCATTTTACAAGGTTTTAATGGTTCCACAGCTTTAAAATGAGAATAAAATGCCACGAAATCAAACTAAAAATCAATATGCTAACACCACTATTGATCAAATAGTGCTAGAATGACATGTTGGCACTAACTCTTTCTTGGTCTCAAAAATAACTTAAACAAAACTCTTTATACACTTTTTTTATAATCCCGCTTAGCTTTATACTTTGAGTGTATAAGAGTACCTACCACGCCAACCAAAAGCCAAATGCACATGGACCAATAAATCCTGGATTCGTTATTGCTAGAGAAATGTTCATTGAGTTATGGGGATGTCGAAAGTACTCGTAGCTCAAAATGGTTTGGGAAAAAACACGCTGCTGGTATGGCGCTCGCTCCTTTTGCAAACATGACTGACAGATTACTGTGAGTCTACATTTAAAAGTAAATAAGCAAGTAACTAGAGGACTTATGGTATAGGTATCAAACTGGTGTGAAACATGGCTTAGGTTTAGGGGTTATACACTTGCGAGCTAAAACACGAATGGCTTTATCAAGACATTTATTTACAACCTGTCTAATGAACTAGGGATTGTGATATATCATTTGAAAGATCATTTTGTTAGCTATCAAACATGGCCAGTTAGACGTTCAAAAGCAGCTCAGAGAAGTATATAGCTAGTTGAAAGCGAGTGGACAGTCAGACGAAGACTTGACCTCAAAAAAGCCAGCCATGGAACCTAAAATGTATCCAGTCCCACCAATCAAGCCCGTCTTCAGTTAAAAATTTTCTTTTTTTATATTACTGCTCATTTATTTATCATAAATAAATAAATATTCTAGACAATCCACTCAACACTACCTAGCCCCAAACTAAGCAGAGCTTGTAAAGTAAGCAACCTTGAAGTATTGTAATAATTTTCTAAATTTAGGTGGGAGATTTAATTAATTTTAAATCTTCTTGATTAACACTTGAAAGCTAACTAAATTACTTTTCTGATATACCTAAATTAATAGTTCAGTTCATAGAAATAGAGTTAAAATTGTATTGAACAACCTGCCATGAAGCGATTCCAGTTCAAAGCTCGATTAGTTCGCAAGTGTAGTTCGATTTTTTATTTTAGTAAACTATTTTATGATAGTTCGCTGCAATTTGGGCATCACGGCCATGCGTGGCGCACAAGTTATCAAAAATAGCGTCCACATGCAGATTCCTCTTTGGTTTAGACTTAGTTGAAAGCACATTTCGAAGTAGCTCGCAAGTAAGCCGCGTTGTTGTATGAAAAGAAAATGAAATGTTGCCCATTCAGCGTACGACCTGAAAAGACCTTTTCACAGACTTATGTTTGTTTTAAAGCCTAGGATAGCTTGTTGAGTACATATCCCTGCTTAGGACGATATCCTTGTATAACAGTATAACAACTGAAATAGTGAAAAAAATATAATATGATGAAATCACAATATTATTACGATCGAAGCGACGCGTGACCCAAGGGCTGGTGGTGGGTATCTGGCGCAGCGCATTAGCGAGGCAATGCCGGCAGCATCATGGAACGCTTCCATTTGATACTGATTTGGATCTGTTGAGCTATCTCTAGATCATTTGTTACGGTCTGCAGATGGCTCAATTGTTTCTTGTGTGTTTTGTACGTTTTTAAGTATTTGTTTGACTGCAAGTTTCTTTGTGTAAATAAATGTTATATTATTATTGTTATAAAATTGTTAGTTTAATGTTGAAAATAACTTAAGCCCGTTGCTCTCGATATAATCAAAGGCGTTATCCTCAACAGTTTAGTACCGCATCATCCCCACAGCGGTAATGTGCACATTATCTCACGGCCATTCCATAAGCAATAATCCCTCTATGAGTGACCAGAGATGCGCCCATCTAAATTTCATGGGACACGTGCCTCCTTAATGACACACTCAAAATTCATACAATATTCATACGTACAGACATAAGGAACTATCGGCTTTTGTAAGGCATTGGGCACACTAGTATAAAAAACTGAAACAGCCTCATTTAAATCCATAGGCACGGTAGCCATCCCCTTGGATTTTACAGCAAAACATGTTTGAGGGTAGTCAGACCCATGTATTTAATTTACCACCAACATTTAGCATTAGTTGGTATTCCATATTTGACAGGTTGCAACGTTTAACAATCAAACAATCCATACTAATATTATAAATGCGTTTGTAACTCTGTCTGTCTGTCTGTCTGTCTGTCTTCCTGTCTGGCTTTCACGCCAAAACTACTAAACCTATTGAAATGAAATTTGGTACACAGATAGTTCAGGGCCTGAGGAAGGACATAGGCTACTTTTTATTGTGAAAAAGGTTTTACAAACCTTATAAAACACGTTCTAAAGAGCAATTCTTTGATGTTTCTGTCTCACTTTCAGTCTCGCTCTTACACTAAACCACTTCGCCGATTACATGCCGATCACCGAAATTTGGTACACAGATAGGCAAAGGCATTAGAAAGGTCATTTATGCAACTTATCAATGCAAAACACTTTTTGTAAACCCCATTTTACATGAGAATTGCGCTTTTTTTGGAGAAATTCGACGACCTTCGATTCTAGAATGTTTTGTTTGTTTACGTATCACAGTGACTGACTGACAGCCGACCGCCGCTTAGGGATGGGATACATCGAACCGACCCGATGTTTTGAAATGCTTTTGATATACTCGATTTATCGATGCTTTTTCGGTTTTTAATAGAAAAACATCGAAATCGAGCCGGCAATTTCATAAGAACTCAACTTTGACCAGTTTAATTATTTTAATCTGTGAGAAGATCGTAACTAAATAAACCACATGAGTTGGAAAACGGTGAAATCTGACCATTATATTTCAGATAAACTATTTATTTACTTACGAAGGCAGACTAAAGAGAGCCCTTTATATTTTTTTATTGATCTCAAGATTAAGTAAATGCGGATGTTTTTTTTTAGTTCTTACGTTAAAGATTTTTCTCTTACTTTTTTTAATAAAACAATGTTGGAATGAGTTGAACCTGTAAATTTTTTTTGTTGGTGTTTGTTTTTATAGCGGCAACATAATCTGTGAAAACGTCATAATGTCTAAATATCACGGTTCATGAAATACAGCCTGTTGTGACAGACGGACAGCAAAATCTTAGCAATAGGGTTCTGTTTTTACCCTTTGGATACGGAACCCTAAAAAGTACTCGATACGTACAAAATATCAATGTTTTCATCCGATAAATCGAAAGGCATAGATGTACAGCTCTGATTTATCGAATAGGAAATATATCGATTCTTTTTAAAGTGGACACCACTACCACCGAGCCTACACCTGAATTGTCACTGTCACGTGTCAACATGTGTCAACTGTTACTTACACACAACAGTCAACAGTCGAGATGTTGGTGAGCGGAGTTGAAGAATGTAATTTATCATCATTAAACTCACTATACCTACTACTCGACACTGGCAAAATTGATCAGAAAAGCACAGATGCCATTCATTAGGAAGAAGAAGAGAAAAGAAGTGGTAGTGCATTATTCTATGGTCACCAAAACGTAAGACTAGGCGGTATAGTCTTGGTACTATAGCCTGCTTCGAAAGGAGCGAAAAGGAAAAAAAAAAAATTCTATGGTCAAGTGACATGAAAATAAACAATTTTCTGTTTACAAATACTACTAAGTGTTAGATACTATTAGCGTAGCGTTTTATACTCATTGTTAAATACCCCGTGAGTAGTTGAGTATTGTGTAGACAAATTATACGCATGACGATAGATAGATAGAATGCCACACACCGTTCCGTTTACCCAAAAATGAAGCAAGACAACAATGATACAAGCATTATAACATAATATCAAGCCTGGATTAACCATACGAAACAATTCTCTGATTTGCTCAGCTCATTTCTGATTTTGCTATAACACCATTGTGCTAGACAAAATTGGGTAAGTCCTTATTTATCTACAATACCATGTATTTTGTTACATACTTTGAAATCCTAATGTAGGTACTCATTTTAGTTATGGATCGTACTACAAAAATATTAAAGAAGAGTGCTATCCCGTCCGTGTTCCCATGGAACCAAGCATATCAGGAACAACCATCATCATCAGAAGATTCACAAACAAAACCTGATGATTACAACATAGCAGAAATTGAAATTGAAGACTCAGGCTTGGTGATAGACAACTAAATGTGGTAGACGTCACAACAAATCATTACAAACTGAAGAGAAAGTACATAATACCTATTATTGATTCTGGAGTTCCTAGAAGCAACAGCTGTAAATTTTGGTAGATCAAGCATGTTGTAAAACTGAGTGAGACCAACATTTAAGTTTGTTTTAAATAAACTGTAATACCGAGTCCGTGTAAGACTGAGTCAGACCAACTACGCCAACTGAGACAACTAGAATAAAAACCAGTCAAACACAGCCACCGGACTTCTATAAGTAAATCAATCTTGGCCGACATCCCAAAATTATTAAATAGACATTATTGTTACTTTGGAAAACAATTTTGTTTCTATTTTTTCTCCTCAACCTTCCCGCCCCCCACTTAATTATTCTATTACCATGGGTATAAAATAACAATAGGGAATGAAAGTTTGTATGGAAAAATGTACATTAACAGAGGGAGAGGAGGGGGGAGTGGTGTAGGTGGGGAAATATGCCCAAGTGTTAGTAAGAGGGCAGATAACTGTGACAGCGAATAAGTATCTACTGTTTTTTTTTCGCTGCATATTTAAAATGCTACCCATAGACACTATTCCACGCGAACGAAGTCGCGGGCACAGCTAGTATTACCATAATCTTTACCAAGATTTATATATTGAGCTCAAAAATAAATTTGGCATCCCAAGAGTACAGTATCCATAACTTATTTAATCTCTGCTAAAACATTAATTTATTACGAATACATAGGAATACATAATAACATCGCATACTTTGTATACAATGTAGATCTTAACTTCACTCAAAGTGATGAAATTTTACAATTTACTCATAAAACATTGCTCATATAAAAATGTTTACGTCATAACTTTATATTATGCCGCCCTAAAAGGCCATTTACACTGTTAAAAAAAAATCGATGAAATAAAATGAAAAAAATTTATAAAACTCACTGACTGAGACGGTAACTTTCAAAAACCTTAAACCTATTTGGTACTTACCTACATAATATAGAAGATTACTTAATTTTTATACCACGTAATGACTATAACAATAAATTAGTTAGCTTTTATTTCCATATTTCAGACTACGCAAAGTGCCTAGGCTTCACCTGAAATACTTGTAATAATGAATAGCTGCGGCCGAAATGTTTGGAGATTTAACGTTTCAGGTGCCCTGGTAAGTACGTAATGCTAAAATGGCGATAGGGCTAGCAATCGCATTTAAAAAATAATTTTGCCCAGCACAAAAGTCTACGGTATAGTATACCGAAGAGCACCACAACATCTTTGACACTCACGATTATTATAGAAAATACAAAAAAGTTAAAGCGTATAGTCCTTTCAATTGAAATGAATTTATTGCATCAGTTTAAAGTTAGGTTAGGTCAAGTGGTTACGGCTTAACATCAGGTGGGCCATATGCTTGTTTTATCAGCTATTACCTAGTATAAAAAAAAGTGGTAGCCATTAATTGTAAAAAAAAATTTAACTTACACTAGCTTTGCAACCGCTGTCTCATTTTTCACCTGACAACCCTGTCCCGGGCTAAAGGTGGGTCCCAACGATTAATAGTTTTGTAATTCCCGTGTTTTACTTAAGTTACAAAGTTGAAGTTTCCAGCCCAGTGGCCTCTGAACGTGAAGTAATCTCCTTTATGCAGACCCTTGTACGGTTCGAAGATCTAACAGATTTAATTTTGGCATAGGCTTAAGTTTGAGATAGGAAGTTATTGCTATTTTTTACTCGACTGCTTATTATACAGGTGCTTGTTTTTTGAGTATATATTATGTATGTTCTTTTGTGAGCCAGTGCAGCGTAAACAGCTCGATTGATTATTGTGTAAGGTGTCGTAAGATTCCCATGGATCTCAAGAGGCTATACCAGAAAAATAAAAAGTTTATGCACTACGTACAAACAAGTAAAACGCGCGATCGTTGCCTTTTTGGGCCAGAAAAAACTGAAAGTGTTTTTTTTCTTGGTTTTTAATTTAAATTCAAGCAAATTGAAATGAAAAACTAAGAAAATAAACATTTTAATTTTTTTCTGGAGGAAGAACGATTACCCCTTCCTGGAACAACGATTGCGAACATTAGTTGCCAGTGTAAGTTCAATAACAGTTGCATCAATATAAAATACTTTTTTTGTTTGATGAAAATGGGAAAAATAAATGAAAACGTTGACACTGCAACAGTTTAAAACTGAGTAGCAGTGCCAGCGCCCTCCTCCGTAACGAAACAAGATTCCACAATGTAAGGTTAGCTCGTAGAACCGATAGCCGTTAAGAAAGAGT
This sequence comes from Thera obeliscata, assembly GCA_947578465.1. NCBI lineage: Eukaryota > Metazoa > Arthropoda > Insecta > Lepidoptera > Geometridae > Thera > Thera obeliscata. Next base: position 733,094 of record OX387927.1, read on the forward strand.
TTTCAAATGACCACGAGATTAGTAGTAACAGGGTTCATGTAGAACCCATCTCTTTTAAAAGTAAAAGGTCAAGTGACATTTTTTTTTTTCATTTCATTTCATTTCATACGTTTATTTGCTTAAAAACATGGTGGAAAGTACATAGATGTCAAGTGTAAAGTGTATCACATATTTTTACCATTTCGGTGTGCAAAAATTCTAATTTGGAGAAGTTACTTATTTACCTACATTATAATAATATTAAAATTGTCAAAAATCTAATTGTAAGCATGTCAAATCAAAAGTTATTCTATACAAAAATAATAATAAAAATAAAGTCGACATGTCAAATTGATGAGGATATTACACTAACTGGGAAGTTTTAATAATTGTAGAAACGACACGAACCCTTTTTTAAAAAGTCTGTAATAGTGTAAAAGCTTTCTTCTATTAACCAATTTTCCAACTCAGCACAAAACTTTCTATAAGGGAGATCTATTATATTTTTTGGTAAGGAGTTATAAATCAGAGGGGCCATATAAACACAATTTTTCCTAAATGTTTCCAGCTTAGGCACTGGCATTTTAAGCTGAACAATTGTTGCAACTCTCTTGTTTGAGTTGCAATTGGTTTCAAACAGAATGCCATTTTGTTTTATAAATTTTGCAACTTCGTATATGTATCAGCATGGGACTGTTAAAAGTTTTTGACCTCTAAATATTGGTTTACAGGATTCAGTCCATCTCAAACCAAATACTGCACGAATACATTTCTTTTGGGCCACAAAGACTCTCAGTATTTCAGTGGAATTACCCCAAACTACAATGCCATATCGAATAACTGAGCATATATAGGCATGATACACCATTAAAGCTTGTACGGCAGCATCTAAAAAATAAATTCCCAAACAAGATGTAATGTTCGCTGCGAGGGGTTTAAAATGTCACCCCGCCCGGTTGAAGCCGATATCATCATTTCTTCGCCCGCAGGGTGCTAAAACCACATTTTTATAAAAGCGTCGACCGTTATTACAACACACACAAGCATTGTGTCTATCACATCTCTTTTTTATGTTTAATAAAAATATTTTTGTCGTTACCTCGCTGAGGCGTTCCATTTAAGGCTTGAAGTGCAAGCGAGAGCGCGGAACGAGCGACAAAAAGGCACACCACTGCCTCCGCGTTCGACATCTGTCTCTCTCCTACTTGAGTGTGCGATGCGTCCGCGTGGACAGACTGTATGACGTTATCACGTTCAACTATCATCAGTAAACCGACTTTACAGACAACCGATTTTTTTAAAACATTTCACCGTATTAAAAATTTATAATACCTAATATAGTCTACCCTTTGACTACCATCGCACCTAGTAGTAAATAGCAACTCTAGGCTAACCATCTCGCCCGGTCTCATCCATAATAAGACCGGGACAGGAGATACATCACTAGTCAGGATAGAAAAAGATAGATAATTATTTGCCGTTTTATAAAGTAAAACTGAGTTCTAATTATATTCAATGAGTAGTTTTCTCCGTACAAACTTTAAGTTGAAGAAAACTGTGGATTGACGGGGATAATAATATAAAACTTAAATATGCATTTATTTTGAATTACAAAGATAAAAGCTGGAAATAAAGACCAATATGAAAACCAACCACATTTGTTACACTTGTACAATTATAATCTCATGTTAAAACTGTTACCATCGTTGTATGGAAATCGAACAATCTTAAGCCAACCTACTTTAAGAACCAAATAGCTAGTACAATACTAACTTGCTTTTTAAGGAACCTCTCTGAGGCGTGCTTAAAATCCTTTCATCACACTGGTTAAAAAAAGAATCAGTGAAACGATAAGAAGAAGAACATATTTTTATATATGCGGTATGCATAATACCGCATACTGACAATACAATATAGCACCCAGAGACAGGACAAACTCCTTCGGTCAACATCCTGTCGCGGTTTTTAAGGAGAACAAACCTTAAGATATGTGAGGGTTTATTCCCACATTTATTTTCAGGATTATTGTATCTTCCAATCCTAGTCGAGTCTGGAGGAATACGGTTCGCACATTTTTGCTGGTGGGTAGATTGAAGTTATAGACGCTGTTGGGCATAGTACCTACTTGGTAATCCGTTGGGTGGAGTTTGCACCCTTAGCTTAAATGTTTGTTCTCTGTCTATGATCTGTTTGTGATCTTTCAATTCGGACCAGCAGTTCCCGAGATCAGCGCGTTCAACCAAACAAACAATCAAACTCTTCAGCTTTATAATATAAGTATAGATGAGTACCTAGAAAAATTAAAGAGAGTCATCCGAGCGGATTTTTTTTATTAGATAATAACTGTCTATCGTTTACCATAAATCTAAAAAAATGCAAATTTATTACTATGCGCAGACCAGAAAGGAACCTTATTTAAAACCACGCTATTGCCTACACATCTATTTTTTTTTTATACAACGAAGTTAGCAAACAAGCATACAGTATAGTTTTGCTTATCTTTCAGAAAAGAAAACCTTACAGAAATAACACAGCTACGATTTTTCAAATTCCTCCCCTACGTCGAAGTTAAAACTAACATAACGTGAAGAAAACCGCTTTATATTATTCAAACAAAACTGAACTTTAAAGACTTCGTTTTACAAAAAAATGAGCTCGTACAGGATGTAACAAAAACATTGGTTGTTATTCTTCCGAGCCTTTCGTCAAAAGCCGACTGAAAACACTTTTTTTTTAGCTTCTACGTTTTCATGATTCTACGCCCACAGTATTGGTATAGCAATCTTTTCACGCTGTGTAAAAATACGATACAATATGAATCGTTAGTCGGATCCGCTAAAAAACGAGTCCGCCAATCTCGATAGCGCCGGCGAACTCTATGACGCATGGCGTGCTGTGTCATTCTCCGGAATGTATGTACGATTTTAGTTTATCTTGATAACAAGTAGATTGTGCTTAATTGAGAATTACTTCAATAAAACTAGTCCATTTAAATAAACACATAATTTATTATCTGATTTGCGCCGCTTTTTTTTTAAACAATGCTATAGTCATACAACAGTCATATCTAAAAAGAGCGTTTTAAAAGTTTTAAAGGGTCGGTAACGCGCGGCAATGCTTCTGGTACTGCATGCATTCATAGGCTACGGTAACCACTCCCTATCAGGTGGCTGGTATGCTTGTATGTCTACTTTGTTGTATTAAAACAAACAAGTTCATGATACATTTCTTTGTACCATATACGCTTGTTCCATCGATGGTTGTATAAAAAAATATGTTATTACATATCTGGGTACACCCTGTATAAAAACTTACTCCGCATGTTGTGTGCGAGGAAGTCTGCCCCTTGGACTTCTAAGCTGAAACTGCATCGCATACTTCCAGATCAAATATCGAGGGAAACAGATTTAAATATTGTGCGCCTCAGTTTTGTAGTTTTGTTTCTATTAGAAAATGCGGCATTTTGTTGGCTTGACAAAGACGATGGCGCTATTCGAATACGCCATTCCAATTTTGTTTATTCCACGAAGTATCGTTGTGTTTGCAGACTGAACGCATTCGTTTGTCTGCAAACTTGGCGTTGTGGGTATCTTAAATTATTTGCTGATTGAACTGTATGTTTGTAAAGACGACAACCTTTGTGATGCAGCAGGGCTACCACGAGCTCCATATGGTTATGGCTATGGCTGTCAAATTGTGTATAGATTGGCTGACTCACACATTCATTTTCTTCTTGGATTTGAATGTGTTGATATGTTGACACAATTTTGACAGCCATAACCATAACCATATGAAGCTCATGGTAGGCCAGCAGGCATCCTAAAGTTTGTACGCATCTAAAAGTTTGTGTTGAGACAGGCCATTATTTTATTTGTTTTTATATGCATTGTAAGGCTTCTGTCATATTTTTAATTTTTGACATATAAGTGTTATTGAACGTATAAGACATTTAGACAATGGACAAATAATATGAATTTCGTAGAACTTAGTTAATAAGATCATAGTAGCCTCAGGATACAAGTGGATTTTTTCTTGAAGCTTTAGCAACCAATATTATTAATATTATTAAGATAGGGCGAAGTTATGTTTGGGTGGGTGGGTGGAGTGGATGAACTGTGTGAAAGATGACAATGGATAAGAGAGGATGTGAATGCAGAGGAGAGAGGACAAATCAAATCAAAAGTTTATTTATTCAGTATTTCAAGGATCACTTTGAAACGTCTTAAAGCTATGTGAGTCTAAGTGCCAGTGCCACGTGACCAAGTCTATAGCCAAGAAGATGGAGAAGTTGCAAAATCTTCCATTTATGAAGGCCTATACGTTTTACAATGACCTGCGTACTTCTTCCTACTGTTAACCGGTTTTGGGAAAAGGACATCCCTAATTGGATCAAGCAAGGGATGATTATCTCTAGTGGTGGAAAAAAGAAGAAGAGGAAGGAAGATGGCGTTGATATACGTAGTTGTAATGTTTGCCGTGTAATATGTAAAACAGAGTTGTAGCTGTAATCAATGAAGAGTTTTCGCCGTAACACTATATACATACGTACTTTAAAATAAAATTCTAATTTCCAAAACAAAACCACGTTAGCTTTTAATACTTTTTTACTGGGTCACAAAGAAAATGCCTTTTCACACAAAAAATATCACGCACATTTTCCATTTTCCCAATTTATCTGAACCTTTCGGTCAGCTTTAAACGTAGCCCATAAACCTTCCATATCGAAGAGGTATTCCGATCACGTTATGATATATTTATGCCATTTGTTAAACGCGCCCGTCATACATTTATATAAGTTATAGAACTGGAGGAAGGAGTCTTGTAACTTCAATTCCTTTCTACTGCGACTAATTTGGTTCAATATTTGTATTTGAAACTTTTTTTAATTAGAACATTGTGGGAAGTGCGATCCTATTTTGAAAATGTAAAGAAGCATTTATTTTCGTTTTATAGACAATTTTTTTGACGTGATGGCTGCACGCACGAAAAAACATGACTCATGCGTTACCTCGCTCTGAGGCATTCCATTTAAGGCTTGAAGTGTAAGCGAGAGGGCGGAACGAGCGACAAAGAGGCACAATCGGCCTCCGCGTTTGGCAGCGTTCGACATCTGTCTCTCTCCTACTTGAGTGAGCGATGCGTCCGCGTGGACAGCTGTATGACGCTGTCACGTTCAACTATCGTCAGTAAACTGATTTTACAGGCAACCAATTTTTCTTTTGTAAAATATGCTAGTGGGCAGCAAGCATTTCAAAAACTCCCTTTACATTATCCCTCTTTTTAGTGCGAAGTCTTTTGCATTAATTTTCTAATTCGAATGTGTACCTACTCTGGGTTTGCATGGGGGTGAACACTTTAACTAACACCTCCACTGCAAATAAAAAAATGAGTAAGTGAGTTTTATCATAGTCTTACGACTAAAACACCCGCGTGATTAGATAACTGCTGAAAAGTGTAATCTTTTTACAAAAAGTGAAAAAGTTGAGTAGGCACAATTTCAGTCCCAAAACGCTCTACCCAATTCTATTTCCGGTCATCCTTTTTACTTACCAACACCTATCTTCGCCGCAACCCTTACATTTACACAGACAACGCATCAGTTAGTACTCGTTTCACACCCTACCTTGCCACAGTTTACGTCCTAGTTAGTAAGGCTCGGGTAAGCCACGGGGGTCTACTATTGTCAAAACAAATAATATCGGTGGGTGTTCCACAAAGCGCCGTGTAGCCCCAAACTAGGCACCTGTAATACGACATGATAAAATGGTGAGCATTGGTGATCTAGTGGTAGTCGCCTTCCGATCTTAAGGTCATGGGTTCAAATCTAGTCGTAATCCAATTAATTTTTCTGTCAGTGTAGGTTTATTTGTTTGCTGTTGTTCCTCACCCTTTCAAATCACGTTTTTTTTGCGCCACTTAACACTATTTGTAAACTCTTTTAGGTCTCCCGCGATACAAGCTAGTCCTAGTGCGGGGTCCATTGTAAATCTGGATTCTTGTAAAACTGATTTCTTGAATAAATATGGTTGTATTGTACACTACAACAATATTTATTCGAGATATAGCAGTTTACTCTCAAACTAATTAAAATTAATGTGAGGTATTAAGTCTTTAAACCTAAAATGTAAAAAAATATGTGCACAAAAATAGGATTGAAATCCTTTCTCCACACTGGTTCGAAATAATAAGTGACAAGAAAAAAAGAAAAAGTAAATAAGCATTATTGGCCTATGAGCGCGGTAGGGACCCAGAATGAACGATAACCCGTATTACTTGACGGTAGACAAATGTACGCGATCGAAGGTTCTTCGGCCCAAGACGACTGTTACCTTCAATCTTCGTTCGAACTTCAAGACAAACTTTTACGGATTCCCTTTGTCTTGGCATGTAGCGTGGCAAATGTGACCTGTTTTATCGGGGCTTAAGAGTTTGCCACCCTTCTGGGGTAAAAAGGGGTAGGAATAAGCATGATTGTTTTTTGCATTCTATTGTTTGTGTGTAAATATAGGGAGTTTATTTAAGATATTATTATTTCATCTAATATTTTTTTTTGAGATTTGAGGAATAAAGGTTCTCGAATGGCAACCACGAACTGGAAGACGAAGCGTAGGGCGACCACCCACCAGATGGACCGACGACATTGTCAAGATCGCGGGAAGTCGATGGATGGAAAGGGCTCAGAATCGTTATTCCTGGAAATGTTTAAGGGAGGCCTATGTCCATTGTCCAGCAGTGGACTTCTTCAGGCTGATAATGATGATGATGATTTAATATTTTTTTTTGAGATACTTACATTATTAGTATTCAGTATTCAGTATATTTATTGCCTTATTATGTATTTAAATTTAACAGTCAGATCTTAGAACTAGTTTTGAATCAATACATAATTTACCCTGTAAGGGTGTTGCAATACAGTAGAAGCGGACTGGGGTATAATCATGCAGATTGTAAGCAGGTATATACAATGTTAGAAAAAAGCTAGGTATTTATAATTTACGTTATTCTTATTATTATGTAATCATACAATTTACAATTGAGAGGAGTTATGTATCTATGCAATCAAATATTATTTATTACTTTTTTCAAATGCACTTCGTGTTCCTGTTTTTTACGGGTTAAAAAGTAGTTTATGTGTTATTCCAGGGTATAATCTACATTCACATTAAAAAACAGCTTTCTAGATGAGTGGGAACAAATAAACACGCTCTTAAAATATTTCTCCTTTCTATTTTACTAGCGAATCACCCCAGCTTTGCAAAAAAAATATAGCCTATGTTATGCTGTAATGTTATAATGTATAATGTTATGTAGCTTTTTAATGGTAAAGAATTTTTGAAAACGGTTTAGTAGTTTTGCAGTTTATTCATAATCATAACATACAAAAATAAAAATGTTTCCTATTTGTAACGTTTGTTAAAATTTCAATTTTAACCCCAATAACGCGACAGCCTTAAAGTTATATTACATACAGACAGACAGGCATTGGCTTTTTTAACTAAGATCATCTAAAATCAAGGCAAGTATCGGTAATTTCATGTTTCCCATTCCAGCTACAAACCAAACAAATAACAAACAAATTCAAACAAAAAACGAGTTACAGAGTTAACTGAGACAAACGTGGATACTTTTACAAATACATTCTCAATCCAGCTCTTAGACAAGTGGCAGTCGTTTTATGACGTCATAGTCCCATAGAACAAAAATGGCAGTTACTGGATGAAACGAGCTTATTCCAAATCAAAGTCTTAAAACATTAATTAATTTTAGTACGCGAAGATTTGAAATGTCTTCTTAACTAAAGACTATTCAGAAATCAGAAATATTTATTGCATAACTGTTGTACAGAAGAGATCTTAGTGGCTATGGCTAAATAGGTACAGTTTTCACAGTTTGTCCGTTCCGGACGTACAATAAAAGGGCAAGTTTGTGCCCAACAACAATAAAAACAAATTATAGTTACACTTATACAAATTATTTGGCAAGAACATACAGACGAACACACAGACAAATTATTGTCTTTATGGTGATTGTAACTAGCATAAATTATGACCAATGTAGAATATTATTATTATTATTATTATTTATAGACGAGCAGCTTTCGCTGATGTGTCTACGTCAAACAGTGTTGAATTATAGTCATTTGATTTAATTGATATTGTCATTGTCATTTTTGGTCAATATTTAAGCACTAATTTATTATTTCGTAGCCAGTTGTCAAGTTTGTTTTTGAAGCCATTGACCGAGTCAGCACAAACAACGCTCTCAGGCAGCTTGTTCCAGTTCTGTACCACCCGGTTACCAAAGAAGTCGTGTGCCACATGAGTGTTGGTAAGGGCACGGACTAATTTAAGATGGTGCCCACGTGATGGCCTGTCTTCTTTCCTTATGAGAATATTCTGTATGTCGGGCAGGCTGTACTGGTGCGTCAAAATTTTGTACGTTTCGATGAGATCCCCACGTAGTCGTCTTTGTTCCAAAGTAGTGAGGCGTAACACAAGCAGTCTCTCCTCATAAGACTTACGACGTAGACCATGAGGCATCTTGGTTGCCTTCCTCTGTACACTTTCCAGTAAATTGATGTCTTTTTGGAAGTACGGACTCCAGACTTGATAACCATACTCCAACAACGGTCTGATGTATGTCTTGTAAATCTTAGTGAAGACTTCAACCGTCATAGCTTGAAATGATCTACGGATCACATAGACAAATGAATTGGCCTTCTTAATTATCGAGGTGATATGCTCTTCCCACTTTAAATCAGATGCAATGTTGACTCCTAGATCCTTTTGTAGGTTTACTGAGGCCACAGGTTCTTCCCATCCAAGGTGTAAGTAATTTTAGGGTTATTTTTACCAAGGTGCAAAATGCTGCATTTTGACAGGTTAAGTTTAATAATCCAATCTTTAGTCCAGTCTTGGATTCGATTCAGATCTTCTTGCAGTTCTCCAGAGCTGATGATAGGATCGGCAAAAAACTTACCATCATCAGCAAAAAAGGCAGATGTTGAATCTATGAGGTCAACCAGGTCTGTTATGAATATTCCGAAGAGGTGGGGGGCGAGCACTGATCTCTGGGGTACCCCACTCAGTACCCGCTTTCGTTGTGACAGAGAATCTCTCACACGAACTTGGAATGTTCTGCCTCTAAGATAGCTAGCTATCCAATTAAGCAGCGTACCACGAATGCCAAAGTGGTCCAGTTTTTTTAGGAGACGCTCATGCGGTACTTTGTCAAACGCGCGTTCAAAATCCAGGTATACAATGTCTACCGGCCTCTTATTATCCAGTTCTTTGCTCCAGGCATGTACACAGGTTAGCAAGTTTGTAACTGTTGATCTTCTCCGTACAAATCCATGCTGCCTGGTTGAGATTATACATTCTTGGCTTAAAAACCGAGTTAAATGTTCACGAATAATTATTTCCATAACTTTAACAACAACACTTGTGAGGCTTATGGGACGGAAATTCTCAGGCTGCGTCTTATCACCTTTTTTGTAAATTGGTGTTACTATGGCGTGCTTCCAGTCCTCAGGCAGATATCCTGTTTCAAACGACCTATTCACAAGTTCAGCCAGGGCCGGAGCTAGGGTCTTCACACAGTTTTTAAGAATTATACATGGTAATCCGTCTGGTCCTGGGGCTGACTGAGTATTCAATTTTGATATGATTTTTTCAACATCCTTGACTGTAAATGATATGTCACACAAACTGTTCTCTACATAAGTGTCAGAGGTAATTCTAACATTTCGATCTATAATGGGCTCTTCTGAGTATGCCTTCAAAAATTCTTCGGCGAATGCCTCCGCTATGTCAGCAGTTTTATTATAATCATAATACTTACTTAATTACAAAATAATGACGCAAACTCTTATTATAATCAATGGTCCACGAACGTGCATGGGACTTACAAAAGAAGGATGCATCTTTTACTGAAAACGTGTCGTATCCGAATCTTCTTCTCTAACGGTATTAAAAATCGGTCAGCTGAAGAAAACGAAAAATGTCGAAGAAAAAGGAATGTCTGCGCGTGATAGACTCGACATCTTTTCAAAACAATAGCGATGTCGTGATTACCACTTGTCTAGAACGGCTGCTCTCAAGTTCCGTAGGCCCGTGAGTAATCGCATCCATTACTGCGGGACTTTGTTTTGAAAGAACCTTTCAATTATTGTTTTTTTTTCTAGTTTCTCGAGGAGTTACACATTTGTAGGGCTTTTCTTTTGGCGCACAATCATCCCCATGCAGTAAGCGATAGCGATCGTTGTATCGCTGTCAAAATTGTGTGCAGCTGAGCACATCTAGGCGATATAAAGGCTGATTCTGAATTTGTGATGTCCTGTAGGCCTATCATAAGTTCTGTCTGGCTCTGGTTTTGAGTTTGTGTGAGTGTTGACTAAATATCCTATATCTATCCTACGTCGACGTCACACACACAGTATTATAATACACTGATGGTGAGCACTCACACAGACTCAAAACCAGAGCCAGAGACAGAGCTAGACAGAGCTTGAGAAAGGCCTACTGGCTGGTTAATACAGCTGCATTTAATTTTAAACTATGCCTTCAGGATTAAGTGTCTCGTTTTCTCCCTGAAAATTGAACAGAAATGAAACTATATTAACATAAAATACTTTTTAATATATTTGAGTGGAATCCACGTATTTGCGAGTTTCGTAGTTAAACTGTGTGTGAAACTGAATTCACGTAATATATAGCCGTTAAAACGCAGTAGCGGCCATGGAGTATCGAAATTTGTGAGACCGGTAGATCGTGGTATATTATGCTTAGCCTGCTATAAAAGAAACATTGGAGTATCGAAATTTGTGAGAGAGGGTAGATCGTGAAATGTGCTCTGTCTGCTATAAAAAAAATAGGTTGCCTGTAAAGTCGGTTTACTGGCGATAGTTGAACGTGACAGCGTCATCCAGCTGTCCACGCGGACGCATCGCTCACTCAAGTAGGAGAGAGACAGATGTCGAACGCTGCCGAACGCGGAGGCAAATTGTGCCTTTGTCGCTCTTTCCGCGCTCTCGCTTGCACTTCAAGCCTTAAAAGGAACGCCTCAGAGCGAGGTAACGCTGCATGAGTCATGTTTTTTCGTGCGTGCAGCCAGCTCTATTGAATTATAAGACGTCACGTCAAAAACATTATCATGAATGCGACAACATTGTCACGTGGAACTGGCACCTAGACTTACCTAGTTTGTGATACTTTGAATTAACATATTTTGAGTTAAATTATAGGACAGAAAGTCGGTAGATGGAGCGTGCTTAAAATCACTTTTCATGAAAATGTAATAGCCTGAAGAAGGCATAATGTCCAGCAGTGGTCTTCACAAATGGTGAAATAAAGTTGCTTCAAAAGAATCTTTCATCGTTGAGGGGGTTGCGAAAAACATATTTCATTCACCAAAATAATCTTTCCACAATCCGTTGCCAGGCGGGTTCGGCTTGCCCAACACCTTTACCACCCTAATTAATCAACCTAATTGGCGTTACCCACAAGAAATACAATGATATAACTTGATGGACTGTAGAAATTTAATATTTCCGATGACGAAAAGTGGTGAGCCGTAGTAAAAAAACCGTTTACCATCACATCAGGAGGTAAACGATGGGTTATAATTGTGTCAGTCATACAATAGTACACAAGGATACGCATCAGACTATACACTGCTAGCTCTTATGTCCTACTTTGCTTTTAGGTAACTTGAACTGTATCCCACTGTACAAACCTACAAATACAGTATACAGTAAAAACTAAAGCAAGAAAGCCATATCCACTTTTCTTACTTCTTGTCCCCAACTGAAACACGGCGACACATTCTGTTGAACACTTCACTTATTTCTGGCTGTAATGTCGTTTTAAATCGGTTAAATTCTGCATGTATTTGAGGCACGCTCCGTGCTGCATAATTAATTAACTCAATGAGATTTACTAAAACATTGATTCTTGTTGATATTACGGGCAGAGGCCTTCCTCCATTCCCGCCACTCTCCACGAGATCTTGTGCCACCAGTCGCCGTTCTTGTCAAAAGCTTCCAGCTCGTCCCGCCATCGCCTGCGTCACCAGGCTGTCTCAGACTTCCAAATTCTTGCATATGATTGGATAATAATATCCAATTGGTTTATTTGAAAAAGCTTGAAACTATTAGTAGAGCTCTCTAAATAAGAATTTTAGTAGTAATAGAGCTCTTTGTGAAGGGCTCGTCCAGGGAAGTACTACGATCATGCCTATTTCTGCTGAGGTTGTGCATCGACAGGGCATTTCAAGGCATGTTCCTAACGTACGTGACCAACGCATTGCAAGGTCATTTTATCAGCTAGTTGTAAAAAAAATGTCTATGGAAATCCAAACAGGGAACCATATCTGTTACCTATGGCAATGATGCTAGCATTGCTGTACTTGCACTACGATAAGTTAATTCAGTGAAACCACAAGGATCACTTTGAAACGTCTTAATACTAGGTGCAAGCTACGCCACGACTAGATACAACTAGGTATATCTAATAATGGTCCATCACTAGACAACACTGCGTTGCGACTCAGAAGGCCACAATCTCTCACTAATGCGCCCATAATTCACCAAACTTAACTTTTAGCCGCTCCAAATTTATCCCAGGATTAACACAAAGATGCTTTTAACAGATTCCTACTAAGAACACGATTAAAATTTATTACAAAACGGAAGTGTATTCCTAATCTCACCCAACGGGATAAGCGTTATAAATGTGTTGATTAAATTTCTTTATTACATTTTCTAATTAAATAATCACATTTTGTTATTTTTATATTCATTTGACTGGCGTCTCAGTTCAGTTGGTAGTAGCTCTGCCTTCTGCGCTGTAGGCCACCGAGAATAAATATGTGTGAGGTGAACACAGACGTTTGTGTGACTTTCTTTTTTTTCAGCATCAACATGAAGTCGGTTGAGGAACCCGTAGAAGAATTTGGGGTGCCTTCTGTGGGTTCCTTCGTGCGCTAGTGCCATCGTCGTGGTTGACGGTCACTTACCGTCGTAACGAGCAAGCGGGCTTCCTCACGATGATTTTCCGTCACCGTAAGAGCGAGTGCGATGTGCGTGCACATATATTTAGAAAATGTATTGGTGCATGCCTGGATTTGAGCTCGACACTTCGGTCACGAGGATTCCTACCAGGCTACCACTCAACGCTCAGGCCCTTAATTAACCCAAATTAAGCAAAACTGGTCATTTCATAATGCATGACATACGCACACACGCAGGCACACACTATAATATAAAGCCAGCTGTAAAATATGATTGTCACTATCATTTTTCATGTCAACTAAAAAAGATGACAACAAATTCCAACCGACAGTCATTTTAGCTAATAAGCTCTAACATAGCTGACCAGTTGATTGCTGTAAGATAGCTGAGGGCTCTGCAATCAATAAATAGGCAAAACCAATAACTGTCCCCGCTTTAGATTATAAGTATTCAACGTACTGTATAAAACCCCTCTTACCCACAGAGTTTTTCGAGGATAGTAAGAAAAGACAGCCGCGTAGAGTGGTTCTACTTCCACGTTCAGCTGAACCCGATAGAACCGCTGCGCTGCTGTCCCGATAGGGACATTATCTTATAGCTTTATACGAGAAAAAAATCTTGTAAGTATATTATGTACAGCGTGTCCCAGAAAGTATGGTCAAGCGAAAGTCCAGAGATAGAACACCCCTTGGGGTATCCGATTCACCCCCATGTATGTTCCGCGATTTCTTATAGTTTTCGAGTTATGAATTTTTTTCCGAATTTCAGAAATTTTTCGACTTGAACAGAACAACTCAAAAAAATTAAATTTTTTTATTGTAGGCATATATAATCAGAATCTCGGAAACGGCGCCAACGATTTACACGTAATTTAGTATACAGGGGTTTTCGGGGCGGTAAATCGATCTAGCTAGGATTCATTTTAAGAAAATAATTTTTAACCCTGTTTCCAATAAATAAGCATAAACTGAATATGTGACTGCTTCTGCCATCTTTTGGTGATTGTGAGCAACTAACTTTAAGCATATCCAGCAGATGGCGTTGTTAAGTAAGAATAAGCCATTATATAATATGACTCTTCCTAACATCTATTGGCGAATAATAATACAATTTTTTTATTGTTAGCTAACCACTTCATATTTTTTTATTATTATGTCGATAAAAACGAATAATATTATTCATATTTTAGCATTTCATCAGTATGTAATTGGTATTTATGATAGCGCCTCCAAAGCGGGGAAATAAGTTGCGGTGCCCTAACAGGGTTTATGTTTGAAACTTAAATTACCTACTGTAACACCTTTATACAACATAAGTGCAATAAAGAATTTGAATTTGAATTTAGATATAATTTCTAAAAAATACAAATTACCAATAAAAAATACCAAGCGAAGCTCGGTCACCAACTGCTAGTAAAGTTATAATACACACGTTAATTAATACACGAAATCATAAGATAAAGCAAAAAATGTCGTTTATTCCAACCATCATACAAAAGTAAAAAAAACTCAAACTATAAAAGAAATTATGCAGAAGTAAGTGAGGACGTAGGTAAACACGTACGTCTTCAGATTTTATTTTGAGACGCTGCTGTACGATTTCGTATATTTGTAAGCTTGTCATGCAAGGCTTTTACGACAGAGTTCCGATCAAAACCTTCCCAGTTTTTGATACGGCTATGTTCTTCAACATATTTTAAAAGTACAGTCAGTGCAGGTTCATCTAACCCAGGCCTTGCTTTCACATTGACTTTTTTGCTTTTTTTGCCTTTTAGCGAGCATACCTTCAAAGCACTCTCACTGAATATTTCTTCCATTAAGTTTCGTGCCAACGTTTGACAATCCTTTGCTGTTTGTTTATGATGCTCTAACTTTATTTTGTCTATGTACACACGGCTTTTTGGCATAAGTTTAACGACTCCCTTTGAAGATTGTTTGTGTTTTAATGTCCACGATGAATCACTTGGATTGAAATCAGGTGGTAAAAGGAAAGGTTTTTTCTTCATGCTCATCGACACTGTCACTAGTAACATCATTATCATCTGATTCAATTTCCTCGGCTTCTGTTATTATTTTAGTAATTTCCTTTAGTTCATTAATTTTTGATTCGAATACTTCAATGATAGACTCTATCTTTTTTTTTAACTGAACTCCATCTTTTTTTTTAATTCTTAACATGGGTCTCTTTGCGATACTTTTTCCAACGGTATTTGTGAATGATGGTTGATTTTCATTGGTTGATTTTACCAATGGCACTCCCTTTGACTGACCTTAAATATAAAAAATATAAAGGTTTTGTTAATAGGTCAACGGCAAAATATAAATGGAAATTCCACACACTTAT
This sequence comes from Thera obeliscata, assembly GCA_947578465.1. Lineage (NCBI taxonomy): Eukaryota > Metazoa > Arthropoda > Insecta > Lepidoptera > Geometridae > Thera > Thera obeliscata. The sequence goes on from OX387927.1 coordinate 748,425, forward strand.
ATTTAGACTCAAACGCAGCAAAGATAGTCTAAGTAATATTTAAGGAAACCAGATAAGTGTGAATTTTCATAATAATGTGGCTCCTGTTATTTTATTTATTTTCAGCCTGTATCGTCCCACTGCTGGGCGAAGGCCTCCTTATCCCCTTTTAATTTTTCCCCGCCTCTGTTGTCGATGACCAGTTTTTCATAAACAACTCAATATTACCCCACCATCTCAGTCTTAGTCTACTGTAGTCACCGTCGTTTACCGCTGTTACACAAAGTGCTGCATTATTTTTTTAAATCGTTTGACATGTGGCAAACATGCCAATATAGCACAATTCCAATACGAAGTAGCCGCTTTCACAATCAATAAATTATATTTAAGAAAATACTCACCAATGTTGCTGAAGTATTTTGCACAGTAGGCTCGTTGTTGACGCCACTTATTATCTGATCGTTATTTTGTTTCATCCATTCAGCCCATGCGTCAATATAATGATCTGTGGAGAAACCAATGTTTTTTCGGCTAAAATAAAGATACCTACTACAATAAGGAAACGTTCTTGGTCCATCATTACTTATTATCTATATTAACGATCTTCCTAAAATAACGAATCACCACAATGACATGACTTTGTTTGCAGGCGATAGATAGTACACTACTTTTTACAGGCACAAATAATTTAACCTTTCAACTTGACATGAATAATACCTTAACGAAAATAGTAAACTAACTGACATTAAATAATTTGAAAATTAATTTATGTAAAACGAATTGTTGCTAGGTTTTAAAAATCTAGCCACAAAACTAAGCAATATATTCATCAAATTACTCTGGCTGGACATAAGATTGAAGAAACTGACATTACAAAATTGGCAGGCATAAACATTGACTCTGCCCTTAATTGGAAAACTCACATACAAAATCTCTGCTCTAGAATTAATAAGTTCTCATAACAAAGACTGCAGCATGGTAACTGGTATGTAGCATTTATAGTATGGTGTCATGTTTTGGGGTAACTCTAATGATAAAAAGCAGCCAAGTGCGAGTTGGACTCGCCCATGAAGGGTTCCGTAGCACGACGAACTACAAGAACCTTTATATTATGTTACTTGATGTAACATAATAAGGTTCTTGTAGTTCGTCGAAAGGTAAATTTCGGTACACGGTTTATGACGTATAAAAAAAAACTACTGACTAGATCTCGTTCAAACCAAATATCGTTGGAAGTTTATATAGTAATGTACAACATGTATTTTTTTTAGTATTATCATTCTCTTATTTTAGAAGTTAGAGGGGGGGCGACCAACTTTTTTCCACTTTGGAAGTGTCTCTCGCGCAAACTATTAAGTTTAGGAAAAAACGATATTAGAAGCCTCAACATCATTTTTAAAGACCTATTCATAAATACCCCACACGTATGGGTTTGATAAAAAAAAAAAATTGAGTTTCAGTTTCAAGTATGGGGACCCCCGAAATTTATAGTTTTTTTTTTATTTTTATGTAAAAATCTTAATGCGGTTTACAGAATACATCTACTCGCCAAGTTTCATCAGTCTAGCTCTTACGGTTTCGGAGAAAAATGGCTGTGACATACGGACGGACAGACAGACAGACAGACAGACAGACATGACGAATCTATAAGGGTTCCGTTTTTGCCATTTGGCTACGGAACCCTAATAAATGGTATTTAGAGCACAAAAAATGCGTAAAGACAATCTGCAAACTGAAACAGACTGGTAGTTGTAGCCCACACTTTATAAATTTAGGCTATATCACCAGCATCCTCTCTGCAAGCTGCACTGTTTGGCTACAGAAATAGGTACGGTGGGACTATTTCATCAGACAGACTTATCGCCTAGTGCAGATTATCAGTAATTACTTACTAGACTCATATAGCACAAGAGCAGTGAATTCTTTCCAATCTTCACCGATGGTTTCTTCTTTTTCTATACGTTTTTCAATCAAACTAAAGTCTTCTATAGGACATGCAACTAACATTTCTTTTCCAAATAGTTTTTTAATCCACAAGTCTGGCACGATTATATGCGTGCCATTAGAGGTTTCGTGCAAAAACTGTATCACATAGAACTTTTTATGATCAGCCATCTGAAAAAAAGAGTAAGTAATGATTATGAGAGGCTTTCAGACTTAGCAAGATACAATTATGCAGAATGTAAAGTTCCGTTTGAGTTATATTAGATACCTATGTATAAAATTACTGAGCTCATTTATTTTATTATTGTGTGCAATCCGGTTGAGGTTTTCGTACTTGGGTAAACTTTTAACTATTAGCTCATGTTAACAGAATTGGCTACGCCAGAATAAATTCAAATAGAATAGTAGAACTAGATGTAATTTGGTTGAAGGTTTACAGATTAGCATATAACTCGCGCGATATTCATTATCAGCACCTCTAGCTTAATCGGAGGCGATACCCATATCAGTATTTTACTGATATTATACAACCGTCAATATTGAATTTAGAAATTGAATTAATATTCTTAGAATACATTAGGCACTTGTTCGCTTTTTTCCGAACGGAACAATGTGTTAGGTTAAAAACACATTATGTTTTTTCTCGGTCTGGGTGCTATATTTAATTCTAAGAATGCATTTACAAAAAAAAAAAATATTATTATTATATCAGCCATCTGGATCCCATAGTACAAGCTTGGCTTAATATGGGGCTTGTGTTGTGTAGATTGTCTACAATATTTATTTTATTTATTCCAAATGAAGCAAACCAAACGAACGTTTGCGCTAGTCTCATGAAATTCCAAATCGAAATTCCGCATTATGAAATCGAATAGGAAAACGTGTGTCTGCGACCAGCCCTATGCTTTGGTCTCGCGATCGTAACGCACAACGCTGCGGTATACGGCTTGACGCAGCGTCACACGATTTTAAGCTTTGGTCTCGCGATCGTAACGCACAACGCTGCGGTATACGGCTTGACGCAGCGTCACACCATTGCACTTCGACGCAAACTGTGACGGAACAAGAGACCATTCTAGACGTGTTTCTTAGGATTGAGTGTCCGGCATCGCATACCGCATACCGCAGCGTTGTGCGACATGATCACCAGACCAAAGCTTTAAGCCCCATTTTCCATGGTTGGTTGCGAATCAACTGCGCCCAAATATGAGATAAGGATGGTGGCGGTGATAGTTCTTACCTTATTTTATTTGATTTACGTACTCTATTCACTACACACACATCACGTCTAGAAGTCAAACATTCGATTTTGACAAATAAAATACTTTTGTCCAATAAATCACCGTTTATTTAAGTCTTCAAGTTTGGTTGCCTCGCACCTTAGCTTCTGATGCGAGAGAATGGAGTAATGGCCGCTGTCAATGAGTGATAACGCTGAATCACTTTTTCTACCAAAACGTCTCGATAGTTCCATTTTTACCCAGTATCCGTGGTTGGCGCCACCAGCACACTATTCCGTTCATCAACTTAGAATCTTACAATTAAATATTTACAGTTATCGACTAATACTTATTATTTATTTATCAATTATTAAAATTATCAAAGAGATTATATTATTAAGATACCTAGTCATTACCTGTATGAATGCTCAATTTAATAAAAAAAATACTCTAAACGAATGGTGATACCATAATCTAAAACTTACAAACCTACCAAAATGGTTTGTGTTGCCTGAACTTGTGTGCCTATTAGGAAATAATTCGTTTGGAAAATGACAAATCATATCACAATAGACGAGCGTCGTAAAGCGTTATCTATCCTACTATCACACAAACAGATAAGTATACACCACTATTTTGTAATTACACGTAGGTACACGAAAAAAAAAAAATTTTTGAGACAGAAAAAAAATATTTTTTTATAACCACAATTTTTTTGTCAAATATTGAGAAATGATTCAACAAGCAAAAATCATTTCATTCATAAACGCTAAATACCAAGCGGAACCGAACAGCGTAATTTTTTTTCTCTCTAATACTACGTAACTAATATGTCCATAATTATTTGCAGAATTTCTGTTTGTCATTTTATCAAAACTAAAAATTCTGATTGACTATTCATAATGTTCTACCCCTACTACATTATCCTAAATTTTTTTTGGTAGTTACAAAATAGTGGTGTCTAAGCATCGAAAAGGATAGACATACCTTACATCACTGCTCTGAAAAGGACGAACAGATAACGATCGAGAATGCCTAACTGATAAGATTACTGCGCTTATCAGTGCAATACTGCTAATTTAATACTATAGTTATATAAATTTGACCGTACCTACATTTTATTGTATGTATTATGTTTAATATTCATTCATACACTAATACAGCTAGTGGATGTTCACAATGATGTCTGACACGTACTCAAACATATTAACTATGTAACAATATCTACGTGCTATAAACGTGCAAAAAGCGGAAGAAAAACAAAAATATGTTAGGGAAAAATAAACGGAATACTATAACAAAGAAAAAATAGGTGTGTTGTGACAGACAGCGCATGCGACTTGACTCCCGTATCATAAGATGGAGTTTGTTTTGATCGACTCTTGTTTAGCTAATTGTATTAAAAAAACTACTTACATAAACACTACCGGTCTAAAATATTGATGTGGACACTCCACAACTAGCCCCAAATTAAGCAAAGCATGTACACGATCAACTACTGTCTATAAACCTCGGCCTACCTCCATGTTGCTTTACCCTATTTACAGGGTCCATGTGATACTGACTTACACTTAAGAACTACATAATTGTATGTAACTAAACTAAAGCATGTGTATGCAATAAATGTATTGAGTATTGAGGATACACAGAATAAACACTGCTCGCTTTCATGTCCTTGTAGTAATCATAACTTTTCTCCGTATTTATGTAACTTCTCTAGGTCTGACAATCTTTGGGCTAAAACCACAACTGATTGGGAGCCCAATGCAAGACGTCCACGCAGATGGCGCGACGAGTTAGATTTGCATCTCCCAGACTCCAATCTATCAATGGACTGGGGAAGCTGGAAAAAGGGTACGGAGGCCTTTGCCGTGCAGTGGGACAAGATAGGCTGAAAATAATAATAATATTTATGTAACTTGAGCGAGTGTACTATGGGAACCAGAGGTCGGCCGAGAAAGAGTTAGCAGGACGATCTAGACGCCCTCAAAAAGAAATGGAGGGAGGAAGCTCTAGATAGGTAGAAATGGAACTCTTTGAGAGGTAGAAGGCCTTTGCCTAGTAGTGGGACGATATAAGCCTAGAAATAAAACTACAAATATACAAAGTACTTTCGTTTATTATCTATTATCATTAGTGATGAATTGTAAGAGTATATAAGTTGAACATCCAGAGAAGAATTTACTTTTTTGTGTGCATAACATTTCATTTCATTTATTCATTAACAATATACATTTGTGTCTGAAAAAAGTACCTAATTAGCAAAAATAATACAAGTCACCACATAAATCTAATAAAAATCAAAGAAATTGTAATCAAATTTTAATACTAGCTATGCCACAATTTGTTTTAATTTATACATTTTTTAATGTAGGTATCTTCTAAAAAATACATAATTTTTAATTATTATAAATAGCACTAAAGAAACCACTAAGGTTTGTGGGGTAATAACAAAGTCTAATAAACAGAAACTAGGTAAGAGCATGTAAGTAATAAGTATTTAATTATTGGTAGCTTTCTATGTTAGTTAAGAAGTGAAATTTTAATTTAAACTTAATGTTTTTAGAATTGATGCTGTTGATTATGTCTGTGGGCAAATTATTTAAAAGACGAGGAACCAGGTAAGCAGCGGGCCTCTCGCCGTAAGTGTTCCGAGCGCGGCATCAACAACCGGTAACGGTATAATACTAAAACTGAGGTTTACAAACTTACAATTAATTAAACTATGCCTATCACTTAATTATTTGGTAATGCAGGAAGGTACATACACACTAATCTTAATTATATTTAGTTATAATCCTATATGCTTACACTAAGCAGGTATAGTAATCTACAAGTATGAGGTTAAAATACAATTAAACATAACTAAAGTATTATTTTGCAGAAAAAACCAAGCAAGTGTCACCCTCCGTACTAGTTTGCACTATATGACGGTATATAGGATGTCGTTGCTCTTCCAAACTGAACTCTGTGCTAACAACATACAGGCTAAATTGATACAAGGTAGTTAAAATAGTCAATCTCATTATTAGCAGAATAGTGGTGTTATTCTAAATTTTAATTAAAAAAATTCTTACTTTATTTTTTTTGTACATTTTTTTTATATTTTTTTTATTTTTTTTTTTAATTTTTTTTAACTATAATTTAAACAAAAAAAAAATCATAATATGAACAAAAAAAACTAAAACTAATTAAAACTAAACCTTAAAAATCTAACAATAGTGGGTGTCCATGAGGCATGGTTCAAGAACGCTGGCTGCATTCCCACGTTGAATAGCAATAGCTATTCTCTGTGCGAAAAAAGAGCCAGCCCTCTTGTCACCAGTGGCGTCGACCAGCCGAGGAAACAATTGCTTCAAAATTGTTTTTGTACTGGGACCCCATGGACCAAAAGTTTCGAAGCCAAGTGGCACAAATAATTAGTTGCTAGAAAGCGTCACATACTCGTACTTGCGCCGCTTGGCCTCTTCTGCGGCCTCCGCCGCGGCTCCGGCCCTTAAAACCGAACCGCTGAGATGGGAAGGGGCTAACGTGTCGACACATGTAGCATCCTACACGAGGGCTCTTTTTTTATTTTTTGTTATATATTTTTAATAGTTTGTTTTAATCTTTAATTATTTATCCTTAGCTATTGCTAATTCAAATATTGCCATTGATTATTATCAATGGCAATATTTGAATGATGTTTGATTTTTTTTTCTATAATGTATGATTATGAAATTTGAATAAATGGTATTTTTATTCTAGCAAAGTATATCTAAATATTACAATCTTTAATACAAAATATTAAGAGCATAAATTAATGTGAAAGTTATTTTTTATTAGAGAATGTACACTAAAATAATGAGAACCTGTGCGTGAACATGGTCCTACATTTGGGTGTGTTGTAAATAATGTCAAAACGTCGTTTCTGACTTCTGTTTGAGTTGCTTGGTTGTATTTATAAAATCATCATTAGAATAAAAGCACCCCTTCAACAAACGCTGTTTAAGTTTAGTTTTTAATAAATTTATACTGTCTGTTATTTTAATATCATTTAACTGGAATTTGGATTTTTTTTTTTTGGTTTTGATCCAAATACCTGTGCATTACCTAACGCTGATGAGAGGCTGCACATGTACATATCTTCTGTTTTTCTTTAGACACCCCTGTACATATGTTTGCATACGACTTTTGTTTAGGCCGGAAACAGATAAGCTTGTTACGTAAACTATTTAACACAGCTGTTCGCTCGAAATCATCCCAATTTTGGGCCTTTGCGTGCAGCTTAACAAAGTCTAAAAGTACCCACAGTGCACGTTCGTGTAACCCAGGTCTTGTGTATTTTTTGTGAAAATAGCTTTTTCCGCCTGTTAAGGAGCATACCTTCAATGCACTCTCGCTGAATATTTCGGTCATTAAGTTGCGTGCCAGCGTTTTACTATCCGTTGCAGTTTGTTTGTAATAGTCTAAACTATTTTTATCTATGTAAACACAGCTGTTTGGAATAATTTCAACAGTTTTTTTTGAAGATTTTTTATGTTTTAATGTCCACGAAGGATCATTTCGTTTGTATTCGGGTGGTAGAACAAACGATTCTTGTTTTTTTTGTTTTTTCTTAGGAACTTCATAATCATCGTCACAGTCACTGTCACTATCAACTTCATTATCAGATTCAGTTTTATCTGATTCTGTAATTTTTTTATCGCCAATTGTTTTCTCTCCCATCTTATTTGAAGCAGATGTAGTGATTTCCTTTAATTCATTAATTTTTGATTCGCATACTTCGTTGATAGTCTCTATCCCTTTTTGTATTATGTCGAAAAATCCAACAATTGATTGATTTATTACACTTTCAAACATTTCCAACTTTTCTGAATAGTGTTCAATTTTCTCACAAATAGTTTTAGAGCATTGCAATAATTTTTTCTCTGTATTTTCATGAACATGAGCGATAGATGAACGTCGACTAGCCGCTGATACATTTCTTGTATTATTTTCTCCCTCAACATTAGTTGCATCATTGGTGCTGTTGTCGGTGAGTTCTTCATCTGACATCTCTTCATCTGAAGATTCTATAATAATTGATTCTATTGAAGTTTCAATTGCACTGTTTGCTTGATTTTGTGAATGATCAACAGCATCTTGGCTATCCCTGTTTCTTTTACGTGGCATCCCATTCGATGAATGGATGGGGGCTTCTGAAAGCTGGCCTGGATTCATACCGTGGATATTAGGACACGACTTGTGTGCCGTTATTGCAGGATCAACATGTTGCCTTCTGCTTCTCTCTGTTCCTTCATCTGTTCTAATAGGCGTTGCTTGTATTTGCGAATCTTGAATTTGTGAATCATTATTAGTACGCTGTGGTATTGAAGGATTCTGGTCAGCAGATGATTGGCGATTGTTAATATCATTTGACAAAGATCTTCTTATTAATTTGTCAACAGACTTCTTTGGTTGTGGGTCAGTTGGCTGACAGGAAGGCTTTGGAACGCTTGCAGACCTTGCAGAAGAAGGGTTGTATTTATTAAGCGTAGTTGATAAGAAAGGTTCGACAGATGAAGAGATATTTCTCGATTCCCTGGTCTCAGTCCTTTGGGATTTTACAGAAGTGTTTCCACTAAAATCCACCGGTAACGATTTATTTTGTGCTTGCATTGGGTTCAATGGAGATTTTTTTCTTAATGACACTTCTTTTGTCTGCGGCGTAAAGAGAAGACCTTAAATAGAAAAAAGTATTTAGTACTGTTTATAAAAACAACTGCTTTTAGATAAGTTAGATACAGTCGTTACAGCTCAGTTGGTAGGCAGCGAGTCTACCTTCTGCACTGCTGAGTGTGGGTTTGCTACCCTCCGAGGACTAACGTTCTTGTGACCACTTTCAATTTAAGATATCTTATTTATACCATTATCGTTATGCATCTTTATATTTAAGTTAAAAAGCTTTTAGAAATCATGGAATCTACAAAGACGTTGAAAATGTATAATATACTCACCACCGTTATTTGTTGTAACTGAAGTATTTTTCACCTGGGGCTCAATGTTTTCCGTCATCCAAAGGAGCCCTTCAATAAAATCATCTGTGGAGAAAATAAAACGATACTTACTTTTATTCAACTATGACTAACTAAGATATTTAAATATAAAATAAAATTTAAGTAAAGATTATTTGATGAAACTATTATAATACTCCAAAAAGATATTTAATTTATTACCGTCATTTTTAGGGTTCCGTAGCCAAATGGCAAAAACGGAGCCCTTATAAATTCGTCATGTGTGTATGTCTGTCCGTCCGTATGTCACAGCCATTTTTCTCCGAAACTGTAAGAGCTAGATTGATGAAACTTGGCGAGTAGATGTTTTCTGTCAACCGCATTAAGAGAGGGTCGTGCGAAAATTTGAGATTTGTTGTTAAAAAATTCATAACTAAATAACTAAGTGACATTTTAAAAATCGCAAAAGGACTAATTGTAGACTATACATTTGAGATTAATTCGAATTTAAGTGTGTTAAAAAAATATACTATTTAACATGACATTATATTTAACGCTGACATACGATTTTCATTAGCGTTAAATAGAATGTCATGTTAAATAGTATATTTTTTTAACACACTTAAATTCGAATTAATCTCAAATGTATAGTCTACAATTAGTTCTTTTGCGATTTTTAAAATGTCACTTATTTATTTAGTTATGAATTTTTAAAAACAAATCTCAAATTTTCGCACGACCCCCTCTTAAGATTTTTACACACAAGTAGAAAAAAAAAAAAAATTTGGCGGGCCCCATACTGGAAACAGAAACTCTAAGTTTTTTTTTCATCAAACCCATACGTGTTTTACCCATTTATGAATAGGTCTTCAAAAATGATATTGAGGTTTCTAATATAGTTTTTTTCTAAACTGAATAGTTTGCGCGAGAGACACTTCCAAAGTGGTAAAATGTTGGTCCCCCCCCTCTAACTTCTAAAATAAGAGAATGAAAAAACTAAAAAAAAAGTATGATGTACATTACTATGCAAACTTCCAACGATATTTGGTTTGAACTTAGATCTAGTGAGTAGTTTTTTTTTATGCGTCATAAATCGTAAACTGCAATTTGCCTTTCGACGAACTACAAGAACTTAATAAAGTATGTTACTTGTTGCTACGGAACCCTTCATGGGCGAGTCCGTCTCGCACTTGGCGGCTTTTTTAAGTTTTAAATGAAAGTTAGAGTCAATAATAATTAGCCACATTATATTTGCTTAAAAATATACATATCTCGAAAGTCATGAACCGAAATCGTCTTCCCTTGATAATATGGGGATTCGCTAATAAATCTCCTGCGCTATTTTAGAATAACTCTAAATTTCATAGAAAAAAAAAATTGCTGCCGCCTAGTTTTATTTGTATTATTAAGTATTACTTTTATGAATTTTGGCTTGGCAAAGGCAATCATGGATGGTTTATATGACATACCTGCTTGGTGTACCACCTCTGCTGAGAATTTTTTCCAATCCTTAGGAACTGCTTCTCCATCTTCTATGCGTTTCCGTGTCAAGCTAAGGTCTTCTTCAGGATATGCAACCGATACTATATAGTTTCCCTTGAAATATTTAACCCACGAGTGGGGCACGCATGCATAATCTCTTATGCATTCGTCCAAAAAGCGTATAACATAGTACTTATTAAAGTTACTGTTGTACTGAAAAAAGATAATAATCATTATTATAGGGCAAGGCTGAGTTAAGGTCATAAGTACACGCCGGATGCTCAACCAAATTCTATACAAAAACCGCGTTCTAACTACCAACATTCTATACTACATATACATAGAATAAGAAAATATTAATTTATTGTAAAGCTGTGTAAAAAAGGTCTTAAAGGTTGTTTTCTTCCAACAGCCTACTCATTTTGGTAGTATTATTATTACTCTGTGTCTGAAGTCCAACACCCATATTGAATTGGTCATGACATGTCATGTGTAACCATGATTATCCATTATTATATTAGTGTATAAATAGTACGTTTTTATCACACATACCTAAACCCACGCAAAAAAAAGGCATAAAACTGGGGAAAAAATGTGATCTCTAGTGTGTTAGAATCTGCCGGGAAATTGATTGCTGTATAAAAAATACAGCCAAATCTTATCGCCTTTCTTTTATTAAAGTTAGTTTAAAACTGTGGGACCGACTTACTGGATTTTGATAGTACCTCCTCTCGTTGTACATGTTACTTCTGTTTTCGTAACTGCTAGGAATACAGTTCATCTACCATCTATATCACTGATCACTTTGTTTTACTTTACATAAGAAGTCACGTCTCTCACCACCATCTATGATGACGTCAGTGGATAGTTAATGCGCATTAGCAAGCTGTGAATTGTTTAAACTTCTAATTAATGCCGTAGGTACTGATATTGATTGATACGAGCAAAAAAAGTTTCACATCAAAAAATTAATTTAGTTACTTGGGATCCGAAAATTGTTATTTTATTTTAGTGCTCCACAAAACACAACCGCTTTATAGGCTGATGACCATTGGAAGTGGATTGGAGAGTAGGTACCGGCCGGGACGGCGGCGCTAGCGTCATCCCGCTATCAAAACGAGCAGAAAAATATGCGTAGAAAAGGATAGATATATATTTAATCACTGCACCAGAATAGTACGAGTAGATATTATTAGGTAGGTATTATTATATCCAAATGTGTTATTCGAGTGTCGTATAATGTCTGCGCTTATCACCACCACAGACATGATGCAATGAATTTTGATTAGTTTTGCTATATACTGCAGAAGCTGAATTAAGCATCGTTTTCCTGTTCATCTTTAGGTTTGATTTAGGCTTCTGATTTCAACCTATATCCTTTCTATCTTCGTGGATGATGACCATACAAAATAATATTTTAAGTATTAGTTTAGTTTACTTAGTTTATTTCTTAAATGGTTTTTCCTTATTATTCACTACCACTCCAAGGAAAACCACATACAAAACCATACCACTGCATGTTTAAGATACTGAAGTTGGATGAGAAGTTTGATGATGGTAATGAACTACAAGCTAGAAAATCAAGCTGTTGCCATAGAGAGCCCACTTATTCCAGGCACTTAATACTGCTAGCTAATACTAACTACTACTATTCTACTACTAGTAGTTAGTACTAACAGTAATTAAGTAAGTAAGCATAAATAATATACATATAGGTATTCATATAATTATATTAAGTAACAAACGAGTAGTTATCGCGGTTACCTTTATTATTTGATAAATACCCGTTTGTGCCATAAATTATGCATACTTGAAAATAAAGTTTTGGCTATCTATCCGAAAATATAAAGCACTGATTTGAACAATATTAAACGCGTGACAGCATGAGTTCTTAGATCATCGCATTCAAAACTAAATAATTACTTCCTTTGTTTTTCTGCACTCCTGGAACAGCAGGAACTACAGAAAAAGACGTAAAATTTAAGAAATTAAGTTCATGAGGGTTGTATGTTTTTAAACCGTAGGTAATTGTGATATCATCAATGCTTTTAATTTTAACCTCCTATAATAATATGATCGCCTGGTACATTATCATACGTTTGCATCAATTTATTATAGCCTTATAGATTTGAATCTATACTGTTGCCCTTAATCATGATGGTCTTCTCTTAATAGCAGTCCGTTGCTATCTCAAGTAACAGCACAACACAATGCATAATACTCAAAACAAGCCCATACAAAAAAAAAGAAACCATACATTCTTAGCATACGGCCAAATATATTTCACCGATAGATGGAGTAGTTTTTTTTTTCATTGCAAAAATTCAACTTCTTCTGGGTTAAGACCCTAGGTTACTATAGGCTTGATATAGTGAGCTGAAGTCGAAAGGTTGACGGAGGAGAACGTTTATGTAGCGAAACTATAGATCACTCCCACAAAAGCATTACTTGCCTTAGTCACCACTTGTAAACCATATAGGTAGCTCCCCACTCCCAACTTGAGCCTCTCACTTCCCAGCCACAGTAAAAATGGTGACAATGACTACTGACAGTGGTTAGTACTTTTAAATTTTCTGCCGGTGAGTATAGCTAATTGATGGTAAATTATGTAAAACAACTCGCAACCATTGATACCCAAGTATAATTCTACATGCCAAATATTTCTGGACAGTTTTGGTTTGTTTTGACCTCTATGTCAAGGTGAAGATCACCTACATACGAATTCATGCCAAAAGTTGCGTGTATCAAGATTTCTTATCGATTGTACAAAATTAGTGATTGTACGATCTGCCCAGGAACCGAATTTTAAATAGCAAGTTGGAAATGTATGTAGGTATCACAATATGTTTTTAGTATGCGTAGGTATGCGTATGAGTCAGTTTGGCATTGGGGTTTTCCAAGTATTTTGTTTGCATGTTATAAAAAACAATAATTGGGAAAACCCAATTTTTAGGTATTGTTGACCATCAATTTAAAACGAAACATATTATTTCATGTATAGAGTTGTGATTTAGTTTTTAAATCACAATCTATCCACACATGAAATAATATGTTGTGGTATATTGTGGTGCGTAAAATTGATAGCATCGCAACCTTGATTCTGCAAGTGCTCAGTGTTCAGTCTGCCTTAATAAGCATGTAAATTTAACATTGTCAAATCTAAGGTCTAGTTTTTTTTGGAATCAATACAAAATTGTTAAGCATATACAGAAGAAGCAGATCGATATTGTATAAGCTCATAAAAAAATACGTCGTTTTGTATGAAACCATCATAATTTACTCGTGATTTCTGTAAACATATAACATATTATGACAGAGCACTGGTGGTCTAGTGGTAGTGGCCCCGCCTTCCGATCCGAAGGTCGTGGGTTCAAATCCACTCGTGTACCAATGAGTTTTTCTGTCGAAAAACTTATGTGCACTATACCAGTACTCTCAAAACGGTGAAGGAAAACATCGTGAGGAAACCGGCGTATTGTAGAACCTCAAAAAGTTCGAGCAACACGTGTCAAGGGTCACGCAAAACGGGCCCGCTAGCGGCCTACTTGCGGAAAAAACCTGCCCGCATATCAAGTGCGGATGATAAAACTTGCCAATATATTATGACTTTCATGTGAGGCAAACGACCTCATGAAAACTTTTTTTACTCCTATATTCCTCAATTGATATTTCTATCTGTAGGTATATTAGTGTTGTTTTAACTATCTCTTAAAATCATCACGGTTGGCACCCAGTTTCTTTGGGAAAGCCCAAACGTTTAGAAATCTTAAATAGTACATGCGTAGGAAGAAAATTTCTTCGGGATTCCCTGCTGAACATTTGGAAGTTTTCCAAATCTTTTTATGTCTGATTGTAAAGAAAAATGTGTTTATTATTCAGTGAAATATTTTTTTTTTCTGCTATTATCACTTGAAACAGCGATAGTGGTGAAATTGGGTTATCAACAACATGCAAATGACTTGTCGTATTTGAGTGGTTCAAAGTTCTCATCTACAATACAATTTACCCTGAGTCTGCCTGTCACCATTACCCTATGCTTACATAATATAATAACGGCCTGTAGGACTACCATGAGCTCTGTCTGGCTCTGTCTCTGGTTCTGGTTTTAAGTTTGAGTGAGTTTTGACTAAATAAATCCTACAACAAAACGTCACATAATATACAGTATGATGCACTGGTGAGCACTCACACAGATTCAAAACCAGAGCCAGAGACAGAGCCAGACAGAGTTCATGGTAAGCAATATTAATTAGTGGTCGTAATATTTATTTAATCTCATCAAATCAAACTCCCCCCCCTCTCTTGGTTATGTTCGATTCTGTCCATCCCAAGGTTGCCTGGTAGAGATCGCTGTTAGCGATAAGGCCGCCCATTGTTTTACTGTGAATTTTTATTTTTAAGCAAAATACTGTATTCCTATATGTGTCATAGTAATCAATAAAGAGTTATCTATCTATCTATCTATCTAAGCCTACTGGTTTCATGGATGTCGAACCGACCAATCAAATATTTGATAGTTTTTTAACTCGAGACGCCTTTTATGAGCCGGGTGCTTAACGCCTTACATATTGATGTTAGCAACTTCCTCGTGAGCTAAGCTAACAAGTGTGGATTGCTATAATAATAGTTTATACTTCCACATATAGTTCTAAAACCTCCACGGCCGGCGGCCCGTAGCTACGAGCTCGTAGCCATCGTCTACGCCGTAGACCTACGTCTAGTAATTCTGTATGATGAAGTGCGGGAATGACGCTTAAATCTATCTAATAGCGTCGACCCTCGCTTATCCTCCGGGAATTAAGGTCTACATATACGCAAAAAGAGATTTTCTACTTGAATTATTTTTGGGACAAAGGGCATTTGTATTCGTTGTGAAAATAAAGATCCACCTTTTCTCCGTGCCCTTAGTTTTACTTTTAGGAAATTGTATTTCGGCCGATGTATTCTAAAAATTGAAATTTTGGGACTTTTTATTATTTACGCAATCTAAAAAATTGTGGGATACTTTTTCAATAACGTAAGCTTGGTGCTTACTCACAAACGGTGATCAAAAACATCGTGAGAAAGCTAGTTAGTATTATAGCAGCAGTAATAGCCTTGAAATGTTATAAATATTAGAGACACACAACACCATCTAGCCCCAAACTAAGCAGAGCTTGTACTATGCTGCCAACAGCGCAATCACAAATCACCGGTGTAGGTTCAAAAACCGCAAGCTGCAAGTTTAAGTGGAATTGGACAGGTCATGTCTGCCGTTTGGATTAGCTGTGGGCAAAGATACCCACCGATTGGCATCCTGCGAGACGGTGACATGGCAGACGAGAAGAGAGAAACGCTATCAAATATCGCTCTCACATTTGACAGCAATTCAATGATTGCCACGGCAGAACGCTTCGCAAGGCTCTTGGTGTTTGCAGTAAATAGTACTGTCTTTTTTGAACTCCTTTACAAAGAGGTCGTGTACTTCATACGCAATGAATTTTTTTTTCTTTGCCTTTGACCTGTAACGAATCTTATACCTTTAAACGAGAAAATCTTGTATATATGTATATATATATATATATTTAGGATCTCGGAAACTGAGCCAACAATTTTCACGAAATTTACTATACAAGGGTTTTCGGGGGCGATAAATCGATCTAGCTAGGATTCATTTTTAGAAAATGACGAGAAGTTGGTGTTTTGCAATAATCAAACATAAACTCAATATACGACTGTTCCTGCCATCTATTGGCGATTGTGAGCAACTAAGTGCAAGCTAGAAGGCGTTGTTAATTAAAAATAAGCCAATAAAGATACGACTCTTCCTGACATCTATTGGCAAATAATAATACTATTTTTTTTTAAACCCGAGCGAAGCTCGGTTATACCGGCTCGTTTGTTTATTAATAAATAAACTATGAACTACCATAATATGTATATCGAGACGTACTGTCGGATATTACTAATGGTCAGGGCATTGTATACCTATTATAAGCCCTTAATCAACATCCAAAAGTTTCCGAACTACGTGCTTATCTAAACAAAGCTTAAACTTCAACATAAGGGTGTGACTTCACTGTACCGTAACAACCCATGATTGTGGAGCCGGGGGCTGTCATTTTCTGAATAAGACGCTATAAGGCATTGGTTGATACTATTATATAAGGTGTTTTGAATGGACCATTTTTGTTGCTACCGATTAATAGTAGATTGTTATACAAGGGCAGTAAGTGAGCTTTTGCAGAACAAGATCCTATCGCAAAGGGCGCTAATGGATCGAGTGTACCCGAGATATTTAGATGGCAAATATAGTTCGAGGGTGCAAAAGCTATTCACTACCGAGATAAGCATTCTACTTTACATCATTCATGCGAGGTAAATTTTTAACTACCTGATGGAAAAAAACATAATTATGGCCCACCTGATGCTAAGTCGTAACCATTGCCTATAGCAATGCCTCGTAGGTCGCGGACGTCAGGAACGTGTCCTACAATGCACTGCCCTGCGTCCATCAACTTGAGGCATACAGATGTCCTGCGTCCATCAACTTGAGGCATACAGATGTTCAGCCTCACTTGTCAGTGATTTCACCGGCACCCACACCCTTCAACCCGAAACACAGCAATATGCTACTTCACGGCAAAAATAGGCTTACAATACAACAATAACACAACATTTATACGGGTATGACAAAATGTAATTTTAATTTGTGAAAAATAATTATTAATGAAAATTATTATTAGTAAAATATATGTACCGGTATCTGCTAAAACAGTCGCAGACGCACACTAATGCACACGTCTTTATGGTTACAATATTTTTTCAGAAAAAAGTTTTCTTATCATTTTATCAGAAAAGAGATTGTTTCACCAAAGAGGTTTGCTTAACTTGAACTGTTATGATCCATTACGTATCAAGCATAGTGTGACGGTAAAGTGATTTGAAAATGGATAGTAGATTGTTATACAAGGGCAGTAAGTGAGCTTTTGCAGAACAAGATCCTTTTTGGCGCCCGTGCGAGCGCAGCTCGCAAAGGGCGCTAATGGATCGAGTGTACCCGAGATATTTAGATGCCTGAGCGAGCAAAGCGAGCGAGGGCAAATATAGTTCGAGGGTGCAATAGCTACTTATGACCGAGGTAAGCATTCTACTTTACATCATTCATGCGAGGTAAATTTATAACTAGCTGATGGAACAAACATATGGCCCACCTGATGTTAAGTGGTAACCATTGCCTATAGCAAAGCATTGCCTCGTAGGTCAAGCACGTCAGGAACGTGCCCTACAATGCACTGCCCTACGACCATCAACTTGATGCATACGGATGTTCAGCCTCACGTGTCAGTGATTTCACCGGCACCCATACCCTTCAACTCGAAACACAACAATGCTGCTTTTCGGCAGAAATAGGCTTACAATACAACAATAACACAACATTTATACGGGTATGACAAAATGTAATTTTAATTTGATAAAAATAAAATTACAATAATAATTTTAGTATTATTATATTAACACTATTAATTTTATTAAAATTAATAGTAAAATATTTGTACCGGTAGGTATCTGCTAAAACAGTCGTAGACGCACACTTATGCACACATCTGTGAGCTACTATATCTTTTCAGTAAAAAGTTTTCATATCATTTTGTAAGAAAAGAGATTGTTTCACCAAGGAGGTTTGCATAGCTCTTGAACTGTAATGAACCATCACCAAGGAGGTTTGCATAGCTCTTGAACTTTAATGAACCATTACGTATCAAGCATAGTGTGACGGTAAAAGTGATTTGAAAATGGAACACATTTACAATGCACTGGGCTGCACATGCCTACTTACACAGCCTCTTTGCGCTAAAGAAAATCCTATTTACTGAGCATGTATGATGTAAACGTATTTACAATGCACTGAGCCACAAACGCGTACCACGGTCTCTTTTCACAAAAGTAAATCCAATTTACTGAGCATGTATGATGTAAATATACTCTTCATTGCTCATACTCGGAAAGTAGGTCTGAAGTTGCCTGAGGGGCCTAATTGAAAGTAATACTTTCAGCCCTAGGGAGAATGGCTTTCTACTGACAGCTGTCAAATTATAAAAAAAACAAGTTCTATTTTATTCAACCATGTTCCAACTTTCTAAAGTCTTTCTAACTGCAAGGAGGTTATTGAACCAAATACCAAATTTTTATTCAGCAAAGAGGTTGGAAACCCATTACAACGGTAAGAAGTTTAAAAAGTCTAATTAGTCCGCGATGTAAAATTTAAATTTAAATAACTTAAAGATTGTATTAAATAAAGAATATATTTTCTAAATTACTTTATTATTATTTAGCTTCAACTATTTCTTTAAAATAACATAGATTAGAGCAAAAAATTTACCATTTTTAAATTATGAAAATGAAAATAATGGCTGAATAATGCTGGCCAGCCGAAGGCCCGCCAGAAAAATTAAAAAAAGAAAGCTGGAAGGCGGCAAATCAATCTTCATTTTCACAAATTTTTCTATCATGTTTTTATTTTTACTTTCCTTGTATTCGTAATGAAAAGCACAGTGTTTACCTCGGGTGAAAGACTTTTTTAAGTCCCTCAAGCTCCATTGGCGCCCTCGCTACGCTCTGGCGCCAAACCCAGTCGACTCAACTCGGGACTCAAAAATGTGACTTTCTATCCTCAGGTAACAATGTACTATACTACTTATGTTCCTCATTGGCCGCCGTGAAGTCACCTGGTTCCATCTGAAAACCAGCGTCACTACACTTGTAGTGTGTGGCATACAGTGAGAATGGGACCGGTTTTGACTAACGCGCGTGTAGAAATCAGCGCAAACAGACTGATTTGTGCACCCTCACTAGGTAGGTACTTGCACTCCTTTACGACAAGACTCACTTCATTCATTTCCGCTTGTCGGGCCATGCAGTGCGACCAATGTCGGTGGCAATAGCTGGTGAGCCTATAAACCAAGTTGAATGCACAAATTTCCTTGGTTTTCAAATCGACAGTGCGCTGACGTGGGCTAACCACATCGATAAGTTGTGCGGTAGGCTGGGCAGTGCGTGTTACGGTACGCGTACACCAAAACCGTCATCGGCCGAAGTATGCTCGGGCGTCATCGGCCGATCAAATCAAACGTAACGTCATCGGACGACGTCGGTAGTAGCAGTGTATATGCGCTCTCTTTCATTTACTTACGTTTGATTTGATCGGCCGATGACGCCCGAGCATACTTCGGCCGATGACGGATTTGGTGTACGCAAGCCGTTACGCGCTCGGGCGCGTGTCTCGGGTAGTGTCGGGTGGCGTGGTCCGCGCGTGCTAATTCGCCACGGTGCACTCGCTGCTGCAGTACGGCGGCGCCGAGCTATGGGCGCGCGCTGCCGACTGGGAGCGCGCGTTCAGGATGCAGAAAAGGGCCGTACGAGTAATTGTGCAAATCCGAAGTGACGTGTCTGCGAGACCACACTTTAAGAACTTAGGTATTCTCACGTTGCCCAGTTTAGTCATATACCAAGTGGCGGTATACGTGAGAACTAATCTAGACTCCTATGCTAGGCACGGTGACCTACATGCTTATCACACCCGCAACAAGCGTAAACTGGCGATACTGCCGCGGACACTTACAAAGTCATCAAAGCTGACGCATGTCATGGGCCCGGAGGTATATAATAGGCTGCCGGATACCATCACGAATCACGGAGGCCCCTAGTGTAGCTTGTTTTAAATATAAATTAAAGTGTTGGCTTGTCCAGCAGACTTTCTACTCCTACGATGAGTTCAAGGGCAGTAATAGAATAGTCAGGTTCTGTGTAGGTACTTGATGGTTACCTATAAAAAGTTTGACATTATATTCATATTCTATCTTATTATCAAAAATGAAATCTACACTAGAGTGTAGCTAAATTTATATTTTTCTATTACTTGTATTTAAGTTTTTACTTTTTTCTATTTCCCATGTTGACTTATAATAATTATTATCAATAAATGACTTATGACTTATGACGACACCTACGTAGGTGCCGTATAGGTCGTAGGTCAATACCTACGGCAGTACATATTCATCCTAGACAGCTTGTTCTTTTACTGTTTATTCTTGTTATTCAAATTCTTTTATTGGGTTTTGTTTTTGGGTTACTGTTTTCACTACCTAAATGTATCATCTTATTGTTACTCTGTTCGTACTGTGTTTGTGTGTTGTGTGTCTTAGATATATTTTCTTTCTTTCTTTTTACGAATTGCGTATAACTCACTAATCTTCACGCCTGCTTAAAATTATTTTCGTTAGGCTTTGCTGAAACTTACAAAGCGATGGTGGATGCAGAGTTAAAGCCTTTACGACGATGGTTTTTCATGTGACTAGACCTTTATGTAAGCATCAACTTAAATCTTAGATCTACGTGACGTATGATCTAGGGTTGGCACACGTCTCAAATTTAATTGTAATCCACGTCAAATCACGTTCACTAAGAAGATTATTAGTGACATGATAGAGTGACCCTTCTCATTCGTCCTGAGATTAGTTAGTTAGTTCAGTTTATTGCAAAAAATCATAAGTAAGATTAACTTTATTATTCGCACATTATGACTAATTATAATGATACAGCCTGGTGGCAGACGGACAGACAAACAGACGGACGGTCAGCGGAACCTTAGTAATAGAGTCCCGTTTTACGTTCTGCGTACGAAAACCTAAAATCCAGTGACAGTGAAAACAAATAAAAGCAAGAAACTTTAGTGAGGAGGTGCCCTAAGAAACTTTGTATTACATTCTAAAAAAACCTTGAATCTGCAACCAAAATTTTCATCGCATTATATATATTGATATTATGGGACATATTCAAGCAACGCTATCTAGTCCCTAACTAAGCAAAACCTATTATACTAGTTAGGAGTGTAAATTTATCTCATGAACCTGTATAGGACGATGAAAAACGACGATGAATCGTTTGGGTGTTATATTGTATTCTAAGTATGTATTTACAAAAAAATGTGCATAAATACTCGTATTATACCAGCTATCTGGTTTCCATATTTTAAGCGCTGCTTAATAATAATAAATAAATAGTTCATTGCTCTCAAACAAAGTATAGGACAACCAGAACCTTAAAACTCTTAATACTAGCTGGAATGAAAGTCAGGGAATGAAAGTCAGGCAAGGTTTTGCGAGAAACTGGTGCCTGAGACAGGTTTGAAACCTGTAGGTAATACCAGGTCACCAGGGCTCTGCTCAGCGGGTTAAACTAAGTTACAATCTATGGATTCCTAGGTAGTAGCTCCAAACTGAGACAACTAGATAGTGTTGCGTGGATTGTCCACAATATTTATAATTATTTATTATAAAAAACCCTTGCGAAAGTAAAATTATCAAAAAATAACCGAATGTGTAGTAACCACGAACCTTTAATAATTTAAAAATACCTGCCAGGTCTGACCTCGTAAACTACTCTGCCTCCATATGCAAATGGTCTTCAAAAGTAGGATTTTAAATTAGCATTTGCACGAGGTAAAAGGTAATTTTGGAAGCAACTCTCTGCCATTCACTGCAGAGAAAAGAAACTGAAATGAAAATATGAAGAGAACGTATGCGGTTCTGAAATTAGAACCAAATTGAAAAGTGGATGCTTTTAGCAGTTAACCTGCTTTGCGCACATCTAAGCGTTCTGCAGTGGCAATGAGTAGGTCATATTTTATTCGAATGGCAACCACGAACTGGAAGACGAAACGTAGGGCACCCATCCACCTGTGATGGACCGACTATATAGTTAAGATCGCGGGAAGTTTGAGGATGAAAAGAGATTAGAATCGTTCTTCCTGGAACGGTGTAGGGGAGGCCTATGTCCAGCAGTGGACTTCTCACGATGGTCATCAATATCGTGCGGATAGGCGTCCTACGTTTCATCCTGTTGGTGGTTACCAATAAGCACCTTTTTAAAGAAGGATTTTCCTAACAGTGAAACATAAACTGAAAAAATCCTGACGCGAGTAGTCACGTGATCCTGACGCGAGTTTAAGATTTTATACCCATTACAGAAAGTGCTCAACGCCGCTAAAGAAGTTTTCACTTCAAAAAACCGAAATATCGGAAGTCACCTCAACAAAATTTAATCATGGTAAATATCCCGTTGTTTCATAAAAATAGTGAAAAAAAGCAGCCAAGTGCGAGTCGGACTCGCCCATGAAGGGTTCCGTAGCATCAAGTAACATAATCTATAGGTTCTTGTAGTTCGTCGAAAGGTAAATTGCGGTTTACGATTTATGACGTATAAAAAAAAAACTACTGACTAGATCTCGTTCAAACCAAATATCGTTGGAAGTTTGCATAGTAATGTACAACATATATTTTTTTTAGTTTTATCATTCTCTAATTTTAGAAGTTAGTGATGGGTTTTGGCAATAAAAGAGTTGTAATAGAATAAACTCGTATTAATATATTTGGAATCGACACACACCGTACAGTAGAGGTTAGGGCAGAGAAAAAAGACAGGGCACAGCCCGAGAGCGAGACAGCCTACCGGCAGTGCTTGTCACAATGACAGTGACATACATTACATAATGAGTGTTTACTAAAGATCCAACACTAGGCCTTAAACAATACATTATGTACTTTCCAAACAATCTATATATATATAACTCAAAGGTGACTGACTGACTGACTGACTGACTGACATAGTGATCTATCAACGCACAGCCCAAACCACTGGACGGATCGGACTAAAATTTGGCATGCAGGTAGATGTTATGACGTAGGCATCCGCTAAGAAAGGAAAATGGAAAATTATTTTCCAAAGAGGAGAAAAAAGGGAAAAATGGTTTAAAGAAAAATCAACGCACAGCCTAAACCGTTAGCCCCAGAAGCATGAAACTTAGAGGGTGTGTTCCTCTAATAGAACAGAGGTGCACTAAGAAAGAAAATAGGAAAATTCTTTCCCTAAAAGAAGAAAAAACGGAAAATGATTTTAAGAAAAATCACATAAAATAACTTTACAAAATACGCAAAAAAACATTAAAAATTTTCAGCTACCGCAGCATCTGGCACCAGGTTCGATTACACACAAAGGTTCACAAACAAACAGATGATAACCACTACGACAAAATAACGGGAAACATCTATCATACTTAAACTAAACACTGCTGAAACAAATCGGCTCCAACAGCACTCGCCTTCAAATTCAAATACACTCTAAAGTACAAGCTCAAAACTATAGTAAACAGCAGTTGGTCATGTCAAATTAAAAATCTGATTCGATTATACACCAACACCCATACGAAACCCCAAATTAGCCACTAATATAACATAAAATCACAAAAAATTGCTTTACAAAATACGAAAAAAAAACATGAAAAAATTTTCAGCTACCGCAGCATTTGTCACCAGGTTTTATTACACACAAATGTTTACAAAAAAACCGATGATAACCACTAAGACTAAATCACGGAAAACATCTATCATACTAAAACTAAACACTGCTGAAAAAAATCGGCTCCAACAGCACTCGCCTTCAAATTCAAATACACTCTAAAGTACAAGCTCAAAACTATAGTAACCAGCAATTGGTCATGTCAAATAAAAAAAATCTGATTCGATTATACACCAACACGCATACGAAACCCCAAATTAGCCACTAATATAACATAAAATCACAAAAAGTAGCTTTACAAAATACGAAAAAAAAAACATCAAAAAATTTTCAGCTACCGCAGCATTTGTCACCAGGTTTTATTACACACAAATGTTTACAAAAAAACAGATGATAACCACTAAGACAAAATCACGGGAAACATCTATCATACTAAAACTAAACACTGCTGAAAAAAATCGGCTCCAACAGCACTCGCCTTCAAATTCAAATACACTCTAAAGTACAAGCTCAAAACTATAGTAACCAGCAATTGGTCATGTCAAATAAAAAAAATCTAATTCGATTATACATACACCAACACGCATACGAAACCCCAAATTAGCCACTAATATAACATAAAATCACAAAAAATTGCTTTACAAAATACAAAAAAAAACATTAAAAAATTTTCAGCTACCGCAGCATTTGTCACCAGGTTTTAATACACACAAATGTTTACAAAAAACCGATGAACACCTCAAAGACAAAATCGCGGGAAACATCTATTATATTTAAACTTAACACTCCTGAAAAAAATCGGCTCCAACAGCACTCGCCTTCAAATTCAAATACATTCTAAAGTACAAGCTCAAACTATAGTAACCAGCAATTGGTCATGTCAAATTAAAAAAATCTGATACGATTATACACCAACACGCATACGAAACCCCAAATTAGCCACTAATATAACATAAAATCACAAAAAATAGCTTTACAAAATACGCAAAATAAAACATTAAAAAAATTTCAGCTACCGCAGCATCTGGAACCAGGTTCGATTACACACAAAGGTTCACAAACATACCGATGATTACCACTACGACAAAATTGCGGGAAACATCTATCATACTTAAACTAAACACTGCTAAAGTCATGTCAAATAAAAAAAACAGATTCGATTATACACCAACGACGAATACGATTGCCCAAATTAGCCACTTCAACAAAATCACGAAAAAGAGCTTTACAAAATACGCAAAAAAAACATTAAAAAAAATTCAACTACCGCAGCATCTGGCACCAGGTTCGATTACACACAGAGGTTCACAAAAAAACTGATGATAACAACTAAGACAAAATCGCGGGAAACATCTATAATACTTAAACTAAACACTGCTGAAAAAAATCGGCTACAACAGCACTCACCTTCAAATTCAAATACACTCTAAATTACAAGCTCAAAACAATGGTAACTAGCAGTTGGTCATATCAAACTAAAAAAAACGAACTCAAATATCCACGCGGACGAAGTCGCGGGTATCAGCTAGTACATTATAAACCTAATTCACTAGGCCTTAGAAAACAGGATATTAAATATCTATATCTTACATACCTAATAAAGATACAGATTTATTATTCAAATCTTAAGTACAAGGTGGTATTTTACTACTTGTCTATCTAGTCCTATTTTTACTAAATAGCTTACCTATACTATGTTTTTCATTAATTTAGATACAAACTTTGAATGTTTTTCACATGATAGAGACTTTGTAAGTACATCAGCAAGCATTTCTTCAGTTGAAAGATAACTTAAATTAATGAGTTTCCTATTTATCAATTCTCTTATATAATGGTGCCTAATATCAATATGCTTTGTTCGTGAATGCGATACAAAATTAGTACACAACTTTTGCGCAGATTGATTGTCATTAAACAAATTAATCGTACATACACTACCACTACATTCTTTTACAAATGTTTGCAAAAACATAGCTTCTTTACAAGAGTCAGAAATCGCCATGTACTCGGCCTCAGTACTGGAGAGTGCAACAGTGCGCTGCTTGCGACTTTCCCAGGATATAATTGATTTACCAAGGCAGAAAACATACCCTGTGTAGGATCTGCGATCAATCTGGTCTCCACCCCAGTCAGCATCAGTAAAACCTGTAATTTCCAAATTACCTTTTTGAAAAATTAGAAAATATTTAGAAGTTCCCTTGATGTACCTCAGTACTCTTTTCGCAGCTTTCCAATGGCTCTCGCCGTAGCAGTTATTGAACTGGCTTAGATAGCTTACACTATGAGCGATATCCGGCCGTGAGCATACTGCTAAATACATTAGGCATCCGATAAGACTTCTATAATCAAAGTTACAATTCATATTTTTTTCCCTTTGTAACTTTAATCCAACTTCCATTGGAGTCTTTGCTTCTTTACAATCTGCCATCTTAAATTTATCTACTATTTTTCTTATGTAGCTAGATTGATCTAAAGTGTAGCTTCCATCAGTTAATCTAGTAATTTTCATTCCTAAAATTTGATGAGCTGGTCCTAAATCTTTCATTTCAAATTGCTTCATTAACTTTTCTTTAATAAATTTCCTTTTCTGGGATGTTTTTGAAGAAAATAGCATTATGTCATCTACATATAAAGCAATGAACATAATTTCATCATCATCATTGTATATGTAAACACATGGTTCTGAAGACAGCCTTCTAAAATGCAATTTATTGGATAAGACATCATTTATTCTCTCATACCATGCTTTAGCGGATTGTTTCAAACCGTAAATTGCTTTATTTAGCTTATATACTTTCTTTTTGTTCTTGTCTATGATGAATACTTCTGGTTGTTCCATGTATACATTTTCTTCCAAATAGCCATTCAAAAATGCCGTTTTGACGTCGAGATGCTCGACCACCATATCATTTTGAGCTGCTAGGGCTAACATTATCCTCATAGTTGAGTATCGGACAACTGGAGAAAATGTTTCATGATAATCTATGCCATATTTTTGGGAAAAACCTTTTGCCACTAGACGAGCCTTATATTTCAATATTTCCCCATTTAGGCCTCTCTTTTTGGTAAAAACCCATTTACATTTGACTGGCTTTTGTCCTGCAGGCAAATCTACTGGAGTCCAACATTTGTTGGTCATGAAAGAATCATACTCATCTTGTATAGCTTCTTTCCATTGCTGTGATTCACTGCTGCTCAGTGCCTCCTCCACTGTTCCAGGCAGGTCCTCCTCACCAATCTCTGTTAGCCCAGCATACTCCAATGTGTCCCCTTCAATTGACATGAAGGAGTCCTGCGAGTCCATGCTTGATCGACCTGGAATGTAAGTTTCATCGGCAGAATCATCTGTCACAACCGAATCCTCTGATCTATTCAGACCTAATATTGTTTGTCTGCGAGTATTTGGTGATGTGCCATCAGATAGTGAATCATCATCTATTGATATAACTGATTGTGGAGATAATGAGTCTGTGTCTGTTGGTAATTGTACTAAATTGGGCTTTACAGTACTATCCACAGAACTTGTTGAACAAGATGGATCCAAGAACACTACTGTGTCTTGATTTATACGAGCTTCATCATTTGACACATTTTTATTCAAGAATTGGTTTTCCATGAATGCTACATGGCTTGCCTTAATGCACTTCTTAGGACAAGAGGGATCTATCAGCCTGTATCCTTTGCTATCATCACAATATCCTACAAAGATATACTTTTTGCTCCTAGCATCCAACTTCTTAGCATTCTCATCAATGGCATAAGCTACACAACCAAAAACACGTAAGTGAGAAACATTCACCTTTTCAGATGTCCATTTTTGTTCAGGTGTTGCTCCCATGACAGCCTTCGTTGGGGATCGGTTCTTCAGGTAAATGGCTGTGTTAGCAGCTTCAGCCCAATACCGCTTCTCCAAACCAGCCTCCTGGAGCATGCAGCGAGCCTTGTCCATTATGGTTCGGTTTGCTCTCTCTGCTACACCATTCTGCTCACTAAAATGTGGGATTGTAGTCTGATGTTTTATCCCACTGTGCTTCAAATATTCCTGAAATGTGAGAGAAACATATTCACCTCCATTATCACTTCTCAAAATCTTTATTTTCTTGTTTGTTTCATTTTCTGCATATGTTTTAAATAATTTAAACTTTTCAAAAACTTCACTTTTTTTTTGCAGAAAATAGACAAATGTTTTCCTAGTGTAGTCATCTATAAATGTTACAAAGTAACGCGCCCCACTGAAGGAAGATGACTGCATGGGTCCACAAACATATGTGTGTACCAACCCTAAAACCTCAGTGGACCTACTTTGACTTTTCTTTGGAAATGGTAACCTAGTTTGTTTACCTTTAACACAAGCTGTACATGGATTGAATAGTGTATTTTTAAAATCCATACCTGTTACTAGACCATTTTTCATAAGATTCATACTCCGCCCATTGAGGTGGGCGAGCCGCTTGTGCCACAGCTCCTGTGCATGAGGTCCCTGCGCAGATACCAGCGCAACATCCAGCCTGTCCCCCGACAGCCCACTGACCTCACTCTCCGCACACACCGAGTTCATGACCATTCCTGACTCCTGTAATTGACTACTACACTTACTGTTTACACTTTGAATAATATCTAACTCATAGACGCCATTATTACATGTTCCAGTAGCTATAATCTCACTTTTGTTCATGATTTTACAACCTGTAGTACTGAAAGTTACACTATAACCTAAGAATTACATTATTACAATATTCCTACAGAAAGTTTAGGAATATAGTAAACGTCACTTATAGTCTTTAACCCGTTGCTCAAATGCACCTCAACACTGCCATGTCCCTCAGTAGTCACTTTGTCTCCATTAGCCACATTCACTTCAAGCGATTTAGTATAAAAAAAATGGTTCATCAACCGTTTGTCATTACACATATGATGGGTAGCCCCGGAGTCGATGTACCAAGCATTTCCCTGTAGGTTAACACTTAATGCTGTCAACAAAGAGTTCTCTGGTGTAGCCTTTTCGTTGGGCTTTTGCACCATGTTCTTCTTTGGTCCCGTCCTCATATTACTTGTGCAATCCTTCTTCAGATGTCCAGGCTTTTTACATTTGAAGCATACACCCTTAGTGTATTTTCTTGTAGCTAACGCATTGATCCCGCTCTGTTCTTTGTCATCTCGCCTTTGCTGCTCTTGCAATAACTTAGACTTGACCGCATCACTTGACAATTTTACATTAGAGTTCTCCAACGCCATGATTAGAGGGTCAAAATCCACCGTTAAGCCGCTAAGCATAATAACAGCTAGAAATTCATCGTCCAAACCGGATCCAATGTCAGACAACTGTTGTCCGAGCTCTGTTATTTTTGTCAGGTAGCTCTGCATGGTTTCTGTTTCACATAGCTTCACACCAAATAGTGATCTTAATAATCCTAGTCTCCTGCACAATCCTTTGTCTTCATAGGCACTTTGAAGATTAGTCCAGGCTTCGTATGGCGTCGTTGCATTGCGTACATGTGGCAGTGCAGATGGGCCAACTGACAAACAAATTTTTGCCAACGCCTTTTGTCTTTTCTTCTCATCCTTGCAGCTTCCCTCGTCCTTATCGTCCTTGATGCAATCGTAAAGATCTTCGTGCATGAGGATCATTTTCAGCATAAACTTCCAATGGTTATAATCTTCCAAACCTTTGAGTTTCTCGACAGGAATTCCGATCGACATCGTGGTAGCCATGATTGCCGCGTGCGCAGTTTCGCCGGCCGGTGCGGTTATGTACTTTGAATAGGATAAAAGTACTTCCAAATACGCCAAAATCCTTATGAAAAATGCAATGGCCCATAACCTGATGTGTTTTGGCAATAAAAGAGTTGTAATAGAATAAACTCTTATTAATATATTTGGAATCGACACACACCGTACAATAGAGGTTAGGGCAGAGAAAAAAGACAGGGCACAGCCCGAGAGCGAGACTGCCTACCGGCAGTGCTTGTCACAATGACAGTGACATACATTACATAATGAGTGTTTACTAAAGATCCAACAGTTAGAGGGGGGGGACCAACTTTTTACCACTTTGGAAGGGTCTCTCGTGCAAACCATTCAGTTTAGAAAAAAACGATATTCGAAACCTCGACATCATTTTTGAAGACCTATCCATAAATACCCCACACGTAGGGGTTCAATGAAAAAAAAATTTTTGAGTTTCAGTTTCAAGTATTGGACCCACAAAATTTATAGTTTTTTTCTATTTTTGTGTAAAAATCTTAATGCGGTTCACAGAATACATCTACTCGCCAAGTTTCATCAGTCTAGCTCTAATGGTTTCGGAGAAAAATGGCTGTGACATACGGACGGACAGAC
Source organism: Thera obeliscata (assembly GCA_947578465.1). Taxonomy (NCBI): domain Eukaryota; kingdom Metazoa; phylum Arthropoda; class Insecta; order Lepidoptera; family Geometridae; genus Thera; species Thera obeliscata. The sequence goes on from OX387927.1 coordinate 778,699, forward strand.
AGACAGACATGACGAATCTATAAGGGTTCCGTTTTTGCCATTTGGCTACGGAACCCTAAAAAAAGCTTTTATGTATGAGCACTAAGAATTGTTTATTATGAAATAACTTCTCAAACGATTGATATAAAGCTTGTTTTGCAATTGCAGACTAGGGGTAACGAATGTCTTTGTTTGCGGTCCCACTTCTTATCAGTGTCGTAAAGAAGGAGCCCTTAACTTGATAATATAAGAGATACCTACATTTATTTATGGCCAAAGCAAACACAACTTCAATTCAGAAGAAGGAGACCTCTTCGTCACAACTGGACCTATATCAGGATAGTTTTTTTAAGACATTATATTGACGGTTAAAATCATCATCATCATCAACAGCCTGAAGAGTCTACTGCTGGACATAGGTTTCCATCTACACATTTCCAGGAAGAACGATTCTGAGCCCTTTCCATCCACCGACTTCCCGCGATCTTAACAATGTCGTCAGTCTATCTGGTAGATGGGCGCCCAAGTTCGGTCTTCCGGTTCGCAGTATAAATAGTCTCTTCGTATTTTTGCTCACAGAGCACACGTTTTCCTGCGTCCATCACTCTCACTATCACATCAGTCTTGCAAACATCAAAGCGTTCTGCAGTGGCGATCAGTGAAACGCTGTCAAATATGACAGCGATTATAGCCCCTTCCCACGGTCTGTGGTATCGCGGAGGGTCTCGTCTGTGGTAGCACAAGACGTCTGTGGCGGTGCGCCGCCGGTACCGTCGTAAGGCCGTAACTTCAAAGGTGCAGTGAGCTAGCTTCGCACGGTCCGTGATATCGCAGACCAGCTCGCACGACACACCATGGGAAGGGCCTCGTCTGTGGTAGCACAGGACGTCTGTGGTGGTGCGCCGGTATCCGTCGCGAGACGTACAGCAAACGTACGCAATCATTCCACAGGTGATGAGTCTTAGTACCAAACAAAAAATGCTTTTTGAAATCACGAAGGGAGTACTTTCATCTAAATTGTTCTAGTCGTTAGGTGGTGCAGAACATAAAAGTATTTATTTTATTTTGGTCGTCACTGTTGTTGCCAGGAAAGAAGTTTTATTCCATTAAGTGCTAATTCCCACCACTGCCCTGAATCTAGGTTAATTGTAAAACCGTGAGTAAGGAATTTGCATTTTAGTACGAACATTGCTTTTATTTAAATATTCAGCGTGTCGTTATTTGGGTAGCCGCTATTTTGTGCATAGGGTGGATACACCTCCCGGACTTTTTACTCGACTACCCAGAACGAGCAAGGAGGGTAATGTTTTGTCTTTTCTTGTTTTATACTAGGTACACTCACTGGCAGTTCAGTTCAGGTTCATTTATTTACCACATTATCACAATTGACTATAATACCTAGACATGTCAGTTTTTACAATAATAATAGTTACTAAAATCGAATTAATTAAGATGTGTTAAAATATAAATTGGTAAAAATAAATAAGAAGCAAACAATTACTAAATTAAAATAAATATTCTT